>JAVQJL010001269.1:0-31572 GCA_036024295.1 Nannoperca obscura
GGTCTTTGTGTGTGTGGAAGTTGGTCTCGACCGGCTCCATGTGATTGAGTGTCCTGAGATAACTTTGTTATGATATGGCGCTATATAAATAAAATTGAATTGAATTGAATTGAATTGAAGTCTACAAGTATGTTACAAACTAGGGGCTGGAGCATTTACCAGGCAGGGAGAATGAGTTGCATTATGGGATATGTAGGATCCAGCATTTTTAGGGCTTGACCTATACTAAGTACCAAAGTCAGGATATCTTATCCTCTGCTGCTCTTTCAATTTGTTTTAAGTGTTTCTTGCATTACTCCCAACTTTGTGGAAGTATAATACTAAATCACTGGAATAGCCCTTTAAGACACATGCATATACAAATGTATGCTTTAAATCAAAATCAAATCAGTACTCAATAAGAAGCCACATTAGAAACATTAAACTTTCTCATCTACACTGAAGATTTACCCAAATATGGAACCTTTAAAGTGAGACTATGAAACTTCTTATAAATGAAAAGTTGAATTCATGAGCAATAGAACACACACAGGGTTTTGCTGATAAGGCCATATTTGGTCTGGTATGACCCCTAGCTTATGTTGGCTAACTTTAGCAAACTTTAGATAGATATAGTTGCATTACTGATATTACTGAATCAGTTCACTGACTTTGTGACTCTTCCCTACTAGTGCTACTGCTGTGCTACATTTTAGCTATGCTAATAGAAGAAATATACTTAAAACTGCAGTAGGAAGTGAGTTTTCTTTCGATTTTCTTCTTTATTTCATGATATTTCTAATGCAAAACTTGTTTCAGATTGTGACTGGTTCAACAGCAATTAAAAGTCTAGAAGTGTGATCCTGTACTCTGCTGCTGATGTTTAATGTGGCATCGGTGCGTATTTTGAGTCTATGTGGTGTTACAGTCTGTGAGCTGTGAACCAAAAATGATTAAGACATCTTGTAATGTTATTCATCCTGACGTAAACTCAATACATAATCATAGTGCAACCCAGGAAAAAAAAAAAGTATGATAAATTGTGCTGTCACAAAAAAATTGATGAAAATCCTTTCGGAAAGATGCAGCTTATTAAAAACATTTATTTGATGTCTGCCTGGAGTTGTTGGGAGGAACTAAATGGATGAGTGATACAAATATTTCTGACTGCCTACACACTAATTTCTCTCTACAGAATAATATACTGAGGAGACAAGACACATGTCAAGAGGAAAAGTGAGTCACAGAGGCCTAAAACAGTGGTAAAGACAATTAGATATCCAAGTGTTTCCAGATAGTAATAATAGAAAAGAGGTGTGACATAAAAAAAACTGTGTCAGGTTGATGTCTGCCGTCTCTCAGCTCATGACTCTTTTTAATGAAAGAAAATAAAAAGAATCCCTTAAAACTGCAGTTTCATTTTCCAGGTAACAAAACACAAGGTGAGTTTTTATTTTCTAGAGAATAAAATAACCACATTTTGACTGCAACTTGATGTGATTATTATCATGGTGTTGACATTATCTGTTGTATATGTACTGTGCTTTAATCCAATAATTAAATATTAGATATATGAATATTAGAGGTGTTTTGTCAGTCAGTAATGGTTGCAATACATATTTTACTAACTAACTTTGTGTTACTAGTTTTGGCCACTTTTTGTATTTTTATGTTCAATCTATGTAAATATAGTTTGGATTCTAACTGGACGGCATATACTGAGAATTTTTCAGCTATATGTAAAAAATCAAGCTGTTGGTTTTAAGCTATTTCTTTTTTTCTGTCCTTCGCATAGTTTCACTTAAGGTAAGATGGCTGACTTTCAACAGGCCTACAACAAGACTCCAAGGCCATAGACTACATGTCATGACATTCAGTCAACGTCCCTGGAGTCGTGCACTTCAGACTTCTGAAGAGGTAAAAGCTGGTCACTGTTGTTATTTGTTACTTACAGGAGGTCCAGCAAATCCAGCAGGCCCAGGAGGTCCAGTTTCACCCCTGTCACCCTGAAAGAGGCAACAAAAACTCAGAGGTTAGTTCAGGCTGCAGTGTTGACTGAAAGTGAGAGAAATTGGTTTGTTAAAAATCTGCTTCCAATTTCCAACTTCAACATAAACAGCTATTATTTTATACCTATCATCTTTAACCTTACCAAATGATTGGCTCTAAAGCAACTACTGAATTATGTTAAATTCTGTATATCTCAATAAATCCTTCGTCAAATTTACAAATAGACAGTGGAGTTTTTTTCTACAGCAAGGTAAGTGCACAAAATTCAACTGAATGGCATCCCCTTTTAGGAATTAGTTGATGCCGGTTAAACTTTGAAACTTACAGGAGCACCGCGGGTACCAGGAGCTCCAGAAGGACCCGCAGGACCAGATTCACCCTATAAGAAAACATAGTAACATCAGCAACACACAGTGACCACAAACAGTTCAGAGGGAATGACAGCCAAATACAGTGGGAAATGCCCCAATAAGACTGTGCATAAAATAATAATACGGACTACCAGACAACATATTATAGTGATAACTTGGCAATAACTGTAAAATAATTTAATTATTTCACACGGACCTTCTCTCCGTTGGGACCACCAGGACCAGGTGGACCAATGGGACCAGTGAGACCCTGTGACAGGAAACAGCAAAAGAGTGTAAAGGCTTGCAAAGGTTTGAACTGGCATGAAAAGGAACATTTCGTTTCGAAATCAGGCATAAAAATATGTAATTAACCCATTTATAAGAACAAAGGATTGTACATTTGTGATGCAATACATGACACGAGTAAAGTTTCTGCCATATTTCAACATTGACAATTATCGTTCATGAAAAACATAGATGACAATCACTCACTCTAGCACCGTCTTTGCCAGAAGCACCTTCAGGGCCTTTCTCTCCAAGGTCACCCTATGGGGATAAAAAAAAAAAATACAAGTCAGTCACCTGGCAGGCATACAGGCATAAAACTTGACATCAAGTCGAGAAAATTCGACACGTTTAATGTATAAATATTCAGTCAACGCTTTGTTCTGACTTACTCTGTCTCCCTTGGGTCCAGGAATGCCAGCCGATCCTCTCTCTCCGGGCATACCCTGCAGGCCGGGGGGTCCCTGAGCTCCAGAGCCACCAGCAGGTCCAATGGCTCCCTATTATTGAGCAGAAATAAAAGAAGAGGATTTTATGCAGGGACAGCAACGGGGTCAAGAAACAGACACAGCCGGAAAAGGTACTGAATATAAGCACCTGATGCAGAAGTGCGAGGGTGCCTTACTCTGTTGAAACAAAGCACTTCTTATCCACAACCAAGACTTCTGTGAGTATGTTCTGTTGTCATGCTTTTGCCAAGACTATTGTGTTTATTTATACGTCTGTCAGAAACACAAAAGCGGGCTGTCACAGAATGAGAAAGCATCTACTCATTCAACAAACAAGACCCAATCTTTGTCTCGGCATTCTCTGTTCAAGGTTGTCGGAAGATCGAAAGAATGACAGAAAAGTAACACTGCGAAAAACAGTTAAGTTCAATATTATTTACCCGATAGTTTGGTCACTTGCTAAATAAAAAAAAACTTTTACCAACTGACCTAATCAAACTCATTGAAGTATTAAAAAAAATGGTAATTAGTCTGTCGATTTTAAACATAGAAAATGTTTCTTTTGATTATAGGCCCAAATTAAATTCCGTATTTTAAGTAGAAATAGGAGTTTTATCATAACAACAAGTCAATTCCACATATCAAAGTCAAGATAATGGCAGGAAATGCAGACTTAAATTTCTTTATATTGGCTTCACCGGACCCACTCCTGGGTGGGTGGTCAGGCTTATCAGGTGTGCTTTCTGCCGGAGCCTCTGACTGGAGTTTAGACTCATAAACAACAACTCTGCTGCCTATCTGCAGTCATTGAGCTGTAACCACAGGGATCGGTCAGCCTCCATGTTGGCAGTGAATACATTCAAATTGTATTTTCACTGAAGGGGCCAGATGTACAATTTATTTCTTGCAACAAAATCGTTGTGCATCTTCCTCAGAATTGAGCTTCACCCTCCACAACTGTCTGCTCATCCCTCCTCCACCACCACCACCAACACCATCACACTAATGTCAGCTCTATAATCCTCATCCTGTCTATCCGCCCCCTGCTTGACCTTAAGGGAAGAAAACCCATAAACTGGGATTAAAATCTGACCAGATAACAAACCAAAAGTGAGAATTGCAGCCGCTTTGAGCTCTTCCTCTACTCACAGTGCTGTTACAAACTACTGCAGTGGCAGGAGTTTGTGGATGGCTGAAATTAAATACATCTTATGTAGAATTTGAATGCAGGTAAAGAGTCTTGAATCGTCCTTTTAATGGTAATAATTCTATGTCTAATTCTAACTCTATATCTAAGTCTTCTATTCAAATTATACACAGGGTTTCCCACAGTGTCTTTAAGGAAAAAAGTAAAAAGTAAAAAAACAATATCATAAAAATGAACATAGATTTGAAAAGAAAAGACCACTTGGTTTAGTTTGTCTAATGTATATGTTCATACATATATATGTACCTAGGTATATATCTTCAAATGTATGTACATTTCATTATTAAAGCAATTAAAACCCCTGGGACAGGGATTTCCCAACTGTTTTGGCTTGTGAACCCTTAAAACAAAGCAATGTCTACCTGTTGCATATGTAAAGTAAGTAAAGTAATTTTTGAAAAAGGAATCCAGCAATAACTTAATGTTAACTTTATAAATAGATTTTTCTGCTTTCCACTCCTGTTAACCATCTTGTGACCCCTCAGATTTATCCTGTGACCCCTTGTTGGGGTCCCGAACCCTAGGTCAGGAACCACTAGCTCTGGGGCACACCAAAATCAATACACTTTTATAAAATTCCAAGCCTGCTGGCAGGAAAACTGGCCAAAGGTGATGTTTCACACAGCAAATGCCACACAGACTGCCGTTAGACTGTCATCTAAATTGATAATGATGACAGGATGTGTCAGCATCTGGGAGGCTAACCACCTCTAATAAACAATTTATGTAAGAAAACACTGAATGCAGTCAACACAGCTCAGGTAATTATTATTTGATCACATGCTCACATGAATGTGTTGCTGCTGCAGTATGTGATAAGAACTGGCGGTAGTACCACAGAAGCACATGAGCTACTGGTGTAAGTACATGTCAGGCGATGACTTTTGGTTTTAGACCAAATGTTGGACTCACCTTGGGTCCATCAGTTCCAGGAGTTCCAGGCAGACCTCGAGGTCCCTGCAGACCTTGAGAGCCGGCGGCTCCTCTCTCTCCGGGGAAACCACGCTCTCCCTGAAAGGCAACACAACGACAGTCAGCGGCATGTCTGACAATTAATCAGTCAAACAGCAGTGAAGTAAAATACGGACTGTCAACTTACTCTGGGTCCAGTAACACCAGCAGCTCCAGCCTCTCCAGGAACTCCCTGAAAAGATATTTGCAGGATCAGTACAAGATAAAATCTACAGGAGGAACTACAACTGGCACTAATACCGCTACTGAAAAATGTTGTTAAAGTCTAGAGTGGGTTACAGCAGTGGCCATACTAACTCAAAATTATTAGTGAGAGCCAGATATTTACAGGCTACAAAAACATATAGAGAACATTGTTAAAAACATGTCAGTGCTACACTTTTCCATTCACAGTGATACAGAAATAATATGAATGTCGGTGGCAAAATGCTTTTAGAGTATGAAACAACAATCCACCAAACTCCTTAAGGACAGATTCTTTTAGGATTTCTTTGACAGAACACTGCTTGTATTTTCACCCAGTTTATATGACTTTATAAGCTATATTTTGCCCAAACAAAAGTGCACTCACCTGATCTCCAGGCTTGCCTCCCTCACCGGGGGGGCCAGGAGGTCCAGGTAGACCCTGAGCACAGGAAAGGAACAAAAACGATGTAAGCAAAAACAAACACAGAGTCAGAAATGAACAAAAGATATAACAAAAATAACAGATCAGCACATTATTATGTTATGTTGTTATATTTATGTAGCAAGAAAAAAAAGTGACATTCATAACACAAGAATTTTCAAACAGGTGAGTCTGCACTGGTCTTTGCACAGCTCACTTACAAAAACTGGATTATCCATTATTTTTTAAATTGTAAAAATAGCCATACAACTACTTTCACACTTAAAGCCCTAATTAGAGAAACAGCTGCATTCATACATAAGGTAAAGGTGTTAGCACACAGACTCACCTGGAAACCTGAGGGACCAGGCTGTCCTTGCTCTCCTCTCTCTCCAGCAGGGCCCTGAACAGATCATTCATAATCTATAATTACAGTCAACTTCTATCACAAACTAAATGTCAGACAATTTCACTGATTACTTTGATGTTTAAAATGGAGGGAAGATTTTGCTAAATTTGCCATTTAAGTATATCTGATATCAACAACATTGGAATAATTTTAGGTTAAACAGGCTTTTATTTCGTTCAGCGCACTGAAACACAAACTTCAAAACCAGATGAAAGTCTGTGAGTCAGTGACACCATCTTACAATGTCCAGGCATTTGTGTCAAGGACTTTTCAGACAGAGCTAACGTTGAGGCAGTCTGGGAAATGGAGATACCGAGGGTTGCAGTCTGAGAAAAGGGGAAGATAATATCAGTGTTGAAGCTATATGGAGTAGGATGGGGGAGAAGGAGATACGTACAGAAGGGCCGGGGGGTCCAGCAGCGCCGGTTTCTCCATCTTTGCCAGGCAGACCCTGAGGAGAGGAAGGAAGAGAGGGAGAAAGGAGGAAGGAGGAAGAAGGGGTGGTGGTATAAAAAGATAGATATCAACAGTTAAGCCAAAGGTGATGCTATTAACTAGATAGACATCAGATAGCTATAATTGAGCTTCTCAACTTGCTTCTCATGTGGAAGATGAACTACAGAAATAACAGTAGATCAATGGTGAGCCGAAAAAAGGTATAAAAATTCTAATTAGTTTTTAGAAGACAGAAAAAAGACAACAACAAATAATGACAATAATGACATGACATTTAAGTTAGTTTTGTTGGACCTTATAATATTCATGAACATTCAGAGTCTGAAAACACAGTCTTTGCCACTTTTTCAGTTTTTTTCAATATTGTGTCCTTTCTATCGTACATTTTTGATTTTTTTTATGTAAGCGTTTAATGCTTGATTTATTCTGGATTTATATGAATATGTATGTTCTGAAATCAACATGTTAATAAAATATTCCGTACAGTCAATCAGAGGATGGTTGACTTTAAAATGCCATGAAATGGAAACATGGTGATATCGGTTGAACAATATTTGTAATTTTCAAATTACAATACATGTAAGGTCCATTTGGATGAGTGCAAATTAATATAATGAATACGTGTGAACGGTGAATAACTTACTCTCAGACCAGGAGCTCCACCCAGACCTTTCTCACCAGACTTGCCAGGGTCACCCTAATCACAACAGAATCAAAATGCAGCGGTTAGTCACAGGCCCGCGGCTGATTTGCACATCAAGTGGCATGAAATTGTTCAGCAGTATTCCAGGAGTTTAGTTCTATTCTTGATTCGGGGAACTTATTTTTAAATAGGACAAATAAAACAATAAAAACAACAAAACAAGTTCTATTTGCCCAAGATCTATTATGTTGAAGCAGGCAAACATTTGTTTTTATATAGATAACACTTTTAGCTTAGTTATGCATTCACATTGAACTTTTTAATATAATGAATATACATGAATGAACAATAACTCACAGTTGCTCCCTTGGGTCCGGGGAATCCCATGACACCAGGCTGTCCACGGGCTCCCTGTGGGCCGGGGGGTCCTGGGCGACCGTCCTCACCAGGAGCTCCCTAATCAAGTAAAGTCAAGTTGAATTGATTAAAAACCATAAATGATTACCAAAATCCTTTACAGAAAAATAAAAAAAACAATGATATAATCTAACAATATATAGTATAAGCAATAATGTAATCATGATAACATTTGTGAAATGTAGTGAGGGCGAAACTGTTCCAACATCTGGGGCCAGTAATGGGGAATGCTAAATCACACTTGGAGTTTGACTGTGAATGTGAACTGGAGAGGAGTAATTGCTCAGAGTCTCTGGTCAGAATTGGAGTGGGGTCTTGCAGAGACCAGGGATGGCCCAAGGATATGCAACAGTTACTCAATTTGCAGAAATTTTCATTGCTCTTAAATAAATGAACTAGGAAAGCCAGGGAGCAAAGAAAAAAACAGATCAAATAATCCCTCAATCATAATCAGCCAGACCATATGCCAGCCCCTCACTTGGTCAATCAAAACATGAAACTGCTTAATCTGTCAGTAAAACATAATGCTTTCAGGGCATGTCGTCCCTGAACAGCAAACCTGTCGTGTGTTTAAAAGATATAAACATAATGTTCATATAACCAACATAAAATAATAAAAATGTGAAAATAATCAAAGTGAAAATAATCAACATTTATTTAAGTTTATGGAGGTTTCAGTAAAAGAGTTTTGGTGAAAAAAAAGTTTTAAAGGACTTTCCACTCAGCGAAGAAGTGGATTAGACTGAAAACAATGAATTAAGAGTTTTCATGGCCCAGTTGATGTCAAGAAAATGCCAGTGCTCTGAACTGAATTGAATGCTGAAGCAAGCTACAGTGTGTGGGATATTTCACTCCAAAAAGCCTATTTCAAACACAAATACCACTGAGGATGAGCCTGGTAAATAATGGCTGGATACATTTCCTACAAATCAATTTAATGAAACCACTTATGAGTCATTATGTGATGAGAACACATTTGGTAAAATTACAAGTTTTGTTCCACATGAGATACATAAAGAAACACACACACACACATCACCCTCATGCTGAGTGAGGATACATGCTGTGTGATTATATTTATTGACTGACAAAGACACAACAACCGCATTACAACAGGAACAAGTGCACTTACAGAAGGTCCAACTTTGCCTTGAGGACCAGCGTCACCAGGGCGTCCAGTCAGACCCTGTGAGAGAAGAAACACAGCCGAAATCCAGATGAGTCATCAGACATCTTGCTGCAAGAAATGTGGGAACATATGCCACTGTGGGAGACTGGATTTACAACTCTGATTGGCCCTGCGCGCTACAAGCAACAGTTCAACACCTACTAATGGAAATTATTTCACGTTACTGGGGGACGTAAATGGGCTTGGTTCACTGCAGGTGCTTTTTTAAATACTTCCTCTGTAATGATTCTACACAATTATTAACAACCACTTGTGTTGCTGTTGGGAAATGAAATCATGACGGATGGAATTACAAATGCTGTCCAAATGTGTCTCCAAAATTGGTGATTTTTGAACTCCATTGATTTTACACATAAAGGTCAGTTTATTCCTCACAGGAAGTACTACACTCTTTGTGAAAACAAACTTAGGGTTATTTCAGTTTGTGAACATCTATATTTAGCATAAAAGTCTGTGTACACACGTTGGGGAGTGCTACTGTATATGAAAGAAAAAAGGTGTATACAGCCTTTCGTGGCTACACAGGGAGCTGCACAAGGTCTGATAAACTGATCTCACTTGAGTCAGCATCAGTTGGTTTAGAAGACTACAAGTTAGGAAATAAAAATGAAGTTGTGGAGTTAGAAACAAGTGAGTTTACCAGACCTGTAGCACACTCACCCTCTCTGCTAGAGGCTCAAGACTACATTATTTACTACTAACATAACACACTCGAATCTCCCACTGAAATGTCTCTGATGAAACTCTTTGAGTATTTCCTTATTTCTGCTTGTTTTAAAGCACATTTCTGCAGGTCTCCAACACCCAGATCTGTGGTATTATAAGATAAGGGAAGTGCTTACTCTGGCACCAGGCAGACCAGACTCTCCAGGACGGCCAGGGTCACCGTTAGCACCCTTGGGACCACTGGCACCAGCAGGTCCACGTTCACCAGGGGCTCCCTGTGTTAGGAAAGAGAGAGAGAGAATAACACAGGGGTTAGTGAATCAGTCAATCACTAAGGAGGAGACACTTCAATTCTCAAACCCCAGAGGAAATAGGTTTCCTTTTTCTATTGACCTGCTGGAAATGAAAAGATTAAAGTCTGACAGATTCATTTTGGTATAAATGAAATTGTGCTGGGAAGCTAATGTTAAATGAGATGCTGGCTTTACTGATGTGGAACATGTAGGTCACCAGTGAATGATAGGTTTCTGAGCTATACTGCCATCTGGTGGCCACATGGTGGCATTACACATATGACTGCCACCTGTGCATGAGCTCCAGATGAAGTGATGAGGAAAGAAGAGTGCTGCTGAATTTCACTCTTGGCTCTTCACTGGAAATATGATTTATTATGCACTTCATTAACTCGTCAGTAAGGGGGCTGCTATGAATTCAGTGTGAACCTTGAGGAGACACTCTTATTACATGCCTCATCAAACACACAATATCAAAACTGTGTGCCGCTTTGTGCAATTTTGCTTGATTTCGGAATTATTTATGAGGTAATGAGGTGAGAAATGATCTTTCAGAGATGTCAGCGGGGGGCAACTGAGTCAATTAAATGCTCAGCAAAATCTTTTGCCAAAATGATGTCAAGTTCTCATTTTCTCTTACCACAGTGCGGTCAGATATGACTAATGACTCATGCTTTCTAGTAATTCCCATAAGATAGATACATAGACATCTATGTAAACAGATCAGCTATGAAAATGTGCAACCTTTGGTGTTTTTGTTTACATGATTATGCCTCTAAAAAACATTTGTTTTATGATGAGAAAATGAACGTTTTCCAGTAAGAACACAATTTTGTAGAGCTCATTATTCAAAGAGAACCGTAAATAATACGGTTATAATTGGCACATATCAAAACTTGCTTGTTAGAAATTGAAATAGGTCTTAAAATCTTCTATGGACATTATTTTGCAAAGTTTGTCAAGTTGTCATGTATTTCATCTATATATTTATAAATGGATAATTCTAAAATATACTGAATTGTTTGGGTCTTTTAACAACTAATACCAGATATGAACTACAATAACATGGTATTTTACAATGCAGTGAAGCAGTTTGGGGCCAATTTGTTGCTGAAAAACTATCTCACTGCTAAATTACAGCTAAATTGAAAGCTTCTAGGGGTAAACAAACAGTAATCCATGGCAGAATTATTTTTTACAAACTAAATGATTTTTGTCTGAGGAGGTGAAGAAGACCTTAAGAAACTGTAATGCATCTCGTATGACCAGTATAAACAAATTTACCATTTTTATGAGACACAACGGCATCTGCATTAACATTAAAATGCCAACTGAACAAAAAGCACCCTACGCCAGTTTGTTATAACCCAGAGGAGATAACTGACTGAAGAGATTTTGTTTCTTTGCAATATGACAACAATGACTTTTATTCAGGAGAGCTTATGTGAGGAGTCAGCATAAAGGTGTAAATATTCAGTTTCAGGGACATATTGCCCAAATTGTGTTAAATTGGTGGGTTAGTCACAACAAGCACAGCCTCAACTGCAACTGAAAAAACTAATAAATACCACCATATTCTGTAGAGGCATACCTTATCTGGGCCTTAAAGTTGTATAGAAGTGAATTAGGGGGAAACCTATACAGGCCAGTTTGAAGCCCAGAGAGCCGACCCCCTGCTCTCTACAGCAGAATAATGTCAATTCACAAATTCTGCATGGACGTACAATGTACGTATTTTTTCCATGGTTGGATTTGAAGGAGTCAAACTGAGTGAACTTGAATTAAAGTCCATGCTGATGAGATTTTTAAGCAGTATGAGTCACACCTACAGTATGGGTGTAACACTGTGATAAGGTGATTCAAATGTGTTATTTTGTCACTGCAGCAGTCAAAAAGAAATAGAAATCCAATGAGAATTTTGGACCATGTCATTGTTAACAGCAATTTCCGAATGCAATATGCAGCAGATGGAATTCGTTAATTGTCATTTTCACAGATTTACACCTGTGACTACTGATGCATCAGATGCATGTCCTTATCTCTTCAGATCTGCATCCAAGTGCATTTTCTCTGTCAGAGCAGGTTTTCTGTTCATGCAGCAATAATAAAGCAATTTCTCAGGAACGAGAGTAAGTCACCTTGGGACCAGCCAGACCGTCTTGACCAGGGAAACCACGGTTACCGGGGGCTCCCTACACAGAAAACACACAAAAAAGTTACACACAGTTATGATTATAATGACAAAATAAGAAACAGATTGATATTGATTGAAATTATACTCACAAAAAAGGTTTGCCAAATTTGCAATATACACTGCAAACTATGCAATTCATCAATAATTCTACATCAACAAAAACTTTCAAATAGTCATTTTGTGGAACAAAAGGTTATCAAATGTGTATATTAAACGATCTATAACATATACATATTTGATAATGTTTGATCTATGAATCTACACAGGAGGAAACCCGTTAGCTCTGTTTCTGTGTTGCTAAGCAGCAGACATTTACTTAAGCTGTAAAATAACTTGTTTTCAACCAATCTGATAATACTCACTCTCTCTCCAGGAGGTCCAAGTGGTCCAGCAGCACCAGGCTCACCCCTGGGTCCTCTCTTCCCCTCTTCTCCTTGTGGGCCTGTAGCTCCTTGAAGACCAACTGGTCCCTGGAGAACACATCCAACCATGTTATTATAGGAATAAATAAAGACTTATATAAATATAAATGTATATATAATCTGCTGATTTAAAATGTACTTGATCTTAGAAGTGATTGTTATCCACACTTATTATTTGGCTGGATACTGTGTTCATAGTAAATATCAATGTTTAGTTTTAGTTAAATAGGTGAACAATAAGGGAACACAGGGACAAGAAAAACAAAACAAAACAAAACTCACAATTTCTCCTTTGGGTCCAGCCTCTCCCTTGAACCCTGGAATACCGGGGTCTCCCTAAACAATAATAGAGAGATAGACAGACAGATAAAAGAGAGAAATGGAGAGAGAGAGGGAGGGAGAGAAAGCAGTACGTTATTATTGTGCCTGTGCCATGTCATTATTTGGAACATGAAAGCAAAGAATCTACATTGCAAACTGGTAATAAAAATGGGTTCATCTCTGGTTAATGAATGATTCACTGAGTACATACAGATGTTCCTTTGGGCCCGAGAGGTCCAGTTGCTCCCTGAGGCCCGGGAGGTCCACGAGGTCCAGGGAAACCAGGAGCACCAGCAATACCAGGAGCACCCTACAGAGGAAGAAAGAGAGAGATGGCGTCAGTCAGCTGATTGAACACTCAACAATCCATTTAAATGGATGTATATGTTACGACTGATTTTGCTGTCAGTTTAACTTTCATAGTGAATTTTCCTTTGCTGGATGTAAATAGTGTCACTGCTGTTATACATGTATGACTGCATGTGACCAATAAAACTAAAATAAGAAGATACAGGCCCATTGTTGGTGAGCTGGTATAAATTCTGTGCTATAAAAGCATCTGTTGGGCAACAACTGCGATGTCTAACTAAAACTGATGGAAGTGAAGAAGAGCATTCTGTATTTTAAAAGCAAATGAATTAGACATTAAGTTTGGATCAGTGTGTGTGTGAGAAAAATATCCCAAACATACTCTACAGTAGTTTAATGTTTAAAATACACACTAAGTGGGCAGCAGTTTGAAATACAGACAAAGAAGAGTTGTAAACTTACAGCAGATCCTTTGGATCCAGGGATGCCATCAGTACCAGGGTTTCCCTGTAGAGAAAAGAGACAAAGCGAGTGAATGCACTGCAGGATTCACAACTGTTACAATGTTCAAATATATTGTTATTCACAGCCATTCAACAGCTCAGTTCTCTCAGTGCATATAAAAAATCACCTGAAAAATGGGTTTGGGTACATTAAAAACTATATATAGTTGTTGACAGCCCATTGCACTGCTTCTTAATACTGTGTATGAAATTTAGATGACGTATTTTAAATGAAGTATTTCCTTGTAAGTAATGCTTTGCTGTAGTTAATATACTATGTTTTTCCATTTAAATTCGTGTTTATGTCATCACTCACAGAAGCGCCAGAGGGTCCGGATGATCCAGGTGTGCCAGACTCTCCACGGGGTCCCTGAGCACCCTCAGGTCCACGAGCACCAGTAGGACCAGCTTCTCCCTGGTTAGCACAGAAAAGAGAAATCTCAAGTTTAAGTACATATAATAATTGTCAATCAGTAAAAATAAAACAAATCCTACAGAAAACAAGTGAATCAATGATGGTGCCTATAACTATCCTTATATGTTAATGTTATTATTTGTCAATAGACTGCCACACAGCTGATATTAAACACAGACAAGGACATGTAATGGAAAAGAAGAGGAGATAAGATTCAATGAAAACTTTTGTTTAAATCAAATAATCCTGCTTCCTGCGGCAACCACGACTTCGTTCACCATCCTCACATTTGTTATCTACCGCAAGTGCCACTTCAAGCATGTTTTGGTAAGAAGAAATGCATATCGATTGGGAAACAAACTTGGACACAACACAGGTGTTGTCAGCTTGGAGATGCTAATTGCAACGCTAATTTAGCTGTTTCTGCTAACATGTATAATATGTTATGAGTGGATGTCTTCTGCTGCTAGCTGCTATTTCTAATTTCTGATCTTATATACTATTTGGTCTTAATAGTGAATTTATTCCTTGTGGTGTCGAGATAATTTTTGTTTTGTTTGCTGTTTGGTATATGCATTAAGAAGCTCTCATGCAGTTACTTTACAAAGTTGTAAAATTGTGTTATTATTATGAGTTGTGCCCTGAATGGTTAAGTAGCTCTTAGTAGTAGTTTCCTCCTTATTGCTGTTGTCTTGCACACAGATTTATTACATAGGCTACTTGTTTCCATGTAATAGTGGCTTGATAGGTAAATACATGACCTTTTACATGGATCAGAGCATAGACACCAAATATTAACTATGTCACTATTCACATAATAAATCTGTGAGTGGGCTGACTAAAATTAATGAATACATTGCAAAATACCCTTTCTTAATTCGAGAAAAAAACAGAAAACAAACCATTGCTCAGAAACTCATTTTTGTTGTACACCCCAAAAAATGTGTTTAATGCTAATAAAACAGTAACATTTAAATGAGCAAACTAATCTATTGACTGCTGTTTCAATGCTGTTACAAAGTGTTCTATCTAAAGCCTGGTGCATAACGTTTTGCAGACCTCCTGGTTTAGTTTAAAAATAGGACATGGGCCACCATTCAGAGGAACTACGAACTACTACACTAGCCAGAGGTTTTACCACACTGGTGGTATGCAGCCTTTTCAGCACGTTGGTGAATGGAATTCCTTTGCTATTGCTGCAGCTTTGTGGACTTTGCAGACTCAATAGTATGACATAATAGAGTTTGTAAGTGTGAAAGTACAAAAATGGTGATGTAGTGTGGTGAAATGTTCTTTTCCCTATAAGCCCCCTGTCAAGGCAAACATTTGATTGACTCTGTAACTAAAGTGAAAAGCAGAACAAAAGGAGGAACATCTGCCAGTTTTTTTTCTTTTTTCTTTTTGATGTTGTGGAAAGAATTCTCAGCATTTTAGAGGTGATAGCTTGGCTGATGCTAAAAAATAATACAATGCAGAGAGTCAGTTGGAGCTGGGTAAAAGTTATCTCGATTAGATCTTTTCAGTTCAGGAGCTCTATGTTTTCAGTTAAGTTTCAGATCACTGTGTTGTTTCTGTCTAGTGTTTTATTGTGTTAGTCTTGGGTCCTTTTTAAACACAGAGCTTTGTATCTTTTTACATCTTAAAAAGGAAAAGACTGAAACGGGGCTGCATTTCATGAGCTCCTGAAGGTACCGCACAAAAAATGTAATATGAGATTTTTCCTCACCCTGGGACATTTCCTAGTATATAATAAGAAAAGTCACACAAAAACACACAATTCGCACAAAGGTTCACAGACTCTCCTGCAGACAAACATTAAATGTAAGTTGATATACGATACATAAACACACGCACAGACACATTTTCACATCTATGAGCCTAGGTTGCTACGATTGCTTCAAGGGAAACTCCTGGATTTTGTAAAGAGACACTCCACTTGTAATTCCTAAAAGATTCCCATACTATCAAGGGACTCGAAAAAAGAAAGCAAACCACCAGCTCTGGGCCCTCAAGCACAGAGCAGAGCCTGTCTGTCGTGCAGGAGGAATAAATCAGATGCAAAGCAGAGAGAGAAAAGGGGAAAAAAAGACTGTAAGGAGGGAGGGAGAGAGGGAAAATAACACTTTTAAACCCCCTCCTCCCTAATTTTCCACACAGATGGAGGCTTAAAGCACTTTTCAGTGCAGAGCAGCCTTCTCTGATTTCACTAAAGCATTTCAACTTGTCCTCACAAAATCCCCCCTAAGCTGTGTGTCGCCATTTTTTGAGATATTAACTTTTTGATATGATTCAGGAAAGTCTCATTCGAACTAGGCTACATGGAATTCATAAAACCCACACTTTTTTGCACCTGTTATACACAACTTTGGTTTTTTAGAGAAAACATCCAAAGTAAGTGGAAGTGGAGAGTGGAAGTTCAGTTATGCTGGGTAGTTTCCTCATAGATAGAAAGGGACAGACACAGACAAAGTTACTTACTCTCACTCACAGAATAAACACAACAAAGTGACGATGAAGAGGAAGTTGGGGTACTGTCTTAGGTAGCTTGCGACTTACCTTAGAACCAGGAGAGCCAGGGAAGCCAGGAGCTCCAGAAGGACCGACAGGGCCCTACAGAGAGGAAAAGACAGTTTGTCAGCTGAGCTATCAATCACTGACACATCCAGGAGTACAGGTGTGGAGACTTCTATCCTACTGCTGAGGGGGTTGTGTGTGGAGAAGTGGGGCTGATTTTTCATATAAGTAATTCTTACTAAATCTTAAAACAAACAATTAAAAAATGTTACTTACTGGGGGACCAGCGGGACCGGGCAAGCCATCATTTCCACGTGCTCCCTGAATAAACAATACATTATCAGACATGACACACAAACATGACAACAAAATCCATTGGTCCTAAACATTTTTTTTATCAATAACAGGACTTAGCTACTTTTCACAAACTATTCTAATAAGAAAACCGAGCAGCAAGAGCTTGACACATTGAATTACAGTGCAATTATTAGCAATGGCCATTATAAGGAACACTTTTTGAATTACAGTATACTCTAAGAATATGAACTCTGTGTAATAGTCAGTAATAAAGCAAAGTGAAGCTTCTCATCCATCTGTTGTGTTAAGTTTTAGAAAGATGACACTCACAGCAACTCCACTGGGTCCGGGGCGGCCTCTCTCACCAGGCAAACCGCGAGGTCCCTGTGTAGGTGAGGGAGAGAACAAGAAACAGTGAGTTTATCATTATAAGTGAGACTTGATTTGTACATCTTTTTTTGCTTTTACGTGTTGTTGTGAACACCAGAATTACACACCATCGGTCCAGGAGCGCCATTCTCTCCGGGAGCACCAGACTCACCCTAAAGAGACCAAAACATATTTAACTGTTAGTATGGCGTGACAACCACAAATAAAGACATATCATTTGAGTCCACCGTTACTAATCTTGGCAACAGCTACTCCTCCTGGAGTCTGTATACAGCCTATGTTTGGTGGAATACTCGCCAATGAAAAATCACACCAATTGGTATAGATTTTTGGGTCACCACCACCAACACAGAAAGACATACAGAAACAAATGGTGAAGTGGCGCTTTAAAAACCAGCGGGTATAGTAGAATCCTACCTTAGAGCCAACGGCTCCAGTCTCTCCCTTTGCACCATCAAGACCTGAATAACCCTAAAAGAAAGAGCAGAGGGAGGGTGCACAGTTAGGAAAATAGTCATAAGAACACAAACAACCATCTCATTTTCCTGGAAATTGTGAATAAACAACAAATATACTCACCCTATGTCCCTTAATGCCAGGCAGGCCAGGAGTTCCAGGGAATCCACGAGCTCCCTTTGATGCAAGAGGAGAGATGATACAGGAGATTAATATACAATAAGTTGTTTGACATAAAAGAAAACCTGCTAGAGCTAGTTATTGTTTGTAATAAATAAATGTGCAGTACTTTTCATCTAGAACTGCTAAGAAGTTTTGATTGTAATATCTAAAAGTATAAAACATGAATGCGCTAGGACTGGGCCTGGTGGAGGAAAGGAAGCTAAGAGTATAAAATAATGTTTCTATCACAGTCTATCACTATTTAACAGTCTAAGAAATCTCACCTGTGGTCCAGAAGGTCCACGATCCCCTGATTTGCCAGGTTTGCCAGCCTCACCCTAAAAGAGAAATAGGAGGAAAAGTTATGTAAAAATATATTCAATAAAAGTGTGGATCCATTAATTTCATTTAAGCACTTCTTTTCAAAATGTACAATACTGTAATGTATATTTAAGTACATATTAGTTGTTATTTATATTGTTAGTTATATTGTAGTTGATGTGAGAGTGAGCACTCCTAGTGGGCACATTGTGATATGTCATGGCTGCTGCCATCATGTGGCTAAAAGTAGAAGTTACAGTGGTAGTCTATGTCTCAGATTAAGATTAAAAAGAGAAAAGAATGGAAGCGCCAACAAAACATGTTAAAGATTAATCAGCGCACCATGAGTGCTGGATTTGGTCACAATAACGACTAAACGACTTTAATGAGTATGGTAAAAGCCTACATGTATGGCACTAATGGGGTACACGTTATATCTCATATTACTGTCATAGCTACTGTGTTAGCTTAACCCAGAAGAGCAAAGTCTGTTGTCTGTTGGAGACAATGGAAAATACATTGGCACATTTTTAAAATCCTGTATTTTTGATGGTGGTATGGCAGGAGTATTACCAAACTACAAAATACTGACACTGTAGATATGACTTTGAAAGAGCATCAAGATTTTGAAAATAACATCCAGAGCTAAATGACACAATATAAGCAACAAAGAGAGACTAACAAAATCTATTTATAATGGAGACACTGATTTATACTTTATGAGTGTCATTAAAACAAATTTTTTAAAATATATAATATATATATATATATATATTTGTCAAAAGGCCAGATATGGGAAATTAATACTCAGTTAAATTCACCTATGCTAATTATGTCCACAGTATTTCTGTAAGAATAGGTGATGCAAGGACAGTAACTAAGCTCCACTATATATCTGCCTTCAGATTTCCTGTTTGTGGGTAAAATCTTTACAGTTTTATAAAGTTGTGACAGACACACTCACATCATCTCCCGGTTTTCCAGAAGGTCCAGGGGGGCCACGGGGACCCATGGGGCCCTATTATTAAAGAGAAAACAAGCAAAGGTGAGTGACAGTTTCCATTCATAACCAACAGAGGGCAACGCATCACGCAGTTCTGACTTTTGGTCATAATTCTTAACTCTCTCTTTCACTTTACAACCAGCTCTGACAACAGAGAGACACGTAAGAGACACACTTCAGCACATAACTTTAATCATCTTTTGAGCTGCATTTACAAATGTGTTTACTGCTACATTAATCAAAGGCAGTTTGGACAGATCAATCAAAATGATATTAACTTGCTGATCTGAAACATATTGCTTTTTAATTGCCGTGAGAATCTCTTGAAAATGAATTGCATTCCTAAACAATAATGACAGTATTACGATTCTTAATGACAAGATGAGAAGAGGTCAGAATCAGCAGGATTTATAGACTACAGATTAGGCCAAGAATATGGAACAAACACTGCAATATCCTTATCCAAAATCCTTTGTACAAAGTTCAGATATTTCTGTCTGCCAGTTTCTTTCTCACTGACTTTCAGTATAAAAGATGTATTTACTTATTTGAATTAGCTAATTAAATGCATCTTTTTGTCAGTCATTTTCCACTCTGATGGAAAACATTAGCTCAAGCATCTTTGACTCATTGTGATTTCAAAGGCTAAAATGATTCCTGGACTTCACAAACGGTTAGCCAACAGTGTGACCCTTCTGCCACTGTCAAGTATATTTTCTGAAGTTAGCTTGATTTTAATCACACATAATGATGTGCTGTAAGACTTTTAAACAAGGAGGCACCTCAGAGGCTGCAAATCTGAACTCCACAGGAGCAGATTAGCACAGCAGTGAGGAGACCCTGCATTATCTACCTGCTGAGGGAACGGGAAGGACAGCAGAGGGTAGGTAGTCTGATTTCTGGAAGCTTCATTAGAGGTAAGTCAGGGTGGAAACTACAGGAGGGGTAAGTAAGGGTAGAGAGGGGGTAGAGCTGGGGTGGTAAAGAAGGAGAAAACTAAAAATGTCAATTGTAAGAGGAACAGAAAGTTAAAATGATTAGAAAGGGGTAGGGTCTTCTGTCTGAGAAGAGTTATTTGAGGGATAGGGAGTAGAAATATAATGGAGCAGGAGAGGTGCAACAAACATTGGAAGCTGTCAGTGAGAAGATGGGGAAAGATGGGGGGGGAATAGTGGGAAAACTGCAAGTCTGCCAGAGTAAGTAGATTACAACAGCAGAAAGTCAGATGAGTAGCCTAGCGTTTCACCATTAGATGTCAGGCTTCACACAGGTTTGGGTTTGAGACATTGTAAGCACTGACTGAAGAGGGGTGTAAATGTTGAAACTGAAGGAGCTGGCTGGTTAAACAGAAACATATAGTAAGTGGTGAGCAATGAAAGGTTAGCAAGTGTTAGGAAACTTTATGGGTATGTAGTATAGCTACACTAAAGTAACACTAGTTGAAGTTTCCATGCGAAGAAGTGAGGAACGAATACAATACGGGTGCAAAGACTGTTATCCAGTCCAGTTGTGCCCCCCAGTTGTTGACATATTTTAAAAGACATGAGAAATTAGCCAGTTAATGAAAAGTGAAGAGGTTTATACGCTATTAAAGCAAATATGTATGATAAACCATGTAGCATGGCGAGTGGGGGATGGACTAGTACTCTGTGGGATACTTACAGATTGTCCGGGCTCTCCAGCCTCTCCTGGGTTGCCTTGGAAACCTTGTGGGCCCTGGGATGTAGAAAAAAGAGAGAGGCTGTTTGATGAGAGTGAAACTTTTAATATACACAGTACCTGAAAGGAGGCTAAATATAGATAGAATAGAAAAAATGATAGAAAATGTTTGGGTTTTGTACATATTAAATACATATGTATGTTTAAATAGCTTTGTAAAACAAGCAAGTTGAATATTTGATGGTTTAGGGTTAGCAACTGTTATTGTGTGGAAACAGTTACATACTGGCTATATTACAGATGCAGTGAATCTGTGTAATGTGTAGCTAATTTGATTGCATATTTTAATTTACAGTTTAAAAAGTGTCTGCATTTTAGAGTAGATATTCAGCAGAATCGATGTACATGTACACCTGCAGCAGGATTGAGTGAAACTACGTCTTGATCGTACACTGTATCTCTGGGTCTGTTTGTCTTTGTTGCAAACTGCAGTTATTCAAAATTACACTACTTCCCAACAAATGTCATGTCATCTCTTTTGATAAAGTCGACCATGTACTGAGTTCTATCTATAAGTAGTCAAAAGTGTCCAAAGAGAAAAAACGGCTCTCCAAATGTGGGCTCAGAGTGCTTAAAGCATCAAGTTGAGGCAAGTCTGCTGGCATTGCCTACAACTTAACAGCTTTACTCAGAAGGCTGGGAGGGCTGAAAGGGCTACAGGTGGAGCTTGGTTGGAGGCAAAAGCAGAAAAAGGTGTGTATGTGTGTGTGCGTGCACGCTCTGTGAAAGATACATTTTCAGGTGCTCTGCAGAATGCCTGGGTTGCGGCATAGGAAAAAGCCCCGGAGCCTGCAGCTGTGAGACCAAAGTATTCTCCGTGTGCCACCTTCCTCCAGTAAACAGCAGACACTCGCAGTTAAAACGGGGCTGTGTGTAAACATTTATCCCTGTCAGCCTGTGGTATCCCCGCCTTGTTGGATGTTGCAGTCACTGGTCATTTTGGGGTCATTATTGTCTTTAAAGGCAGTCAGGGGAAGTAGACAATGTGGCATATGTGCACGGCATCAAACACATTAGAATTATGAGATGTAGCCTTAAGTATCCTGTCTGTGGCCGAACACAGGATCTCGTCTACAGGTGCACCTTGCTTGTGTGCTGAGTGGGGCCTATAGGAGGTACTTACAGGTGATCCGGTAGGGCCAGGTGGTCCTCTGGGACCCATAGGGCCCTGAGGGGAAGAAAAGAGAGAAGAGACACAACATCAGGATAACACCATATAATCACATCCAATACACCACCAATACACACTGTTTAAAGGACGCAAACACATAAAACAGTAATTCACAATTATTTTTTTATGTTTTGCAACTCTGAGTGTGGGTGTTTAAGGGGAAAGGTCTAGTTTTTATTCTTTTAAAATCTGTCAGAAGCTTTAAAAACAAATATCACCTGCTTTGCCCTAAAGCTACACAAAACTCAACAGCTCTACTTGTCAAATCAATAAATCGTTTGAAATTCCTCAGCGGTATTTAGACTCTCTTGCTTTCTATCCTTTTCTTTTCACTGTCAACCGCCCCCCTCTTCTTCTCTCCGCTCTTTTTCCCACCTACTGTGTGTTTCTCTAGTTCAGAGGTCACCAGTGGTAGTGCTGTACTCTTATGAGGAGTGTTTGAACTCTGCATGACTCCTTACGCTTTGACATGGCATGAAAAACAACATAATCCTCAGCTGTTAAGTTTCTATTTAGTTTCTAAATATTTCAGGCATCAAAACAGGAGGTGAAAGTTCTTCAACTAAATCTCTCTCTGACTGAATCTTAATATGCTCTGCAAGAGTTTCTGGTTGGAGTCATACTCCAAAGTAATTTCTGCTTCAACTTCATGCATCACTGCTCAACAAGAGAAAAAAAAAAGAGTGATGAGCCAAATCCTCATTGCCTTTCCTCTCCCTGTCTGGCTCTCTACCTCACACACACATACACAAAGAAAATCAGCTGTACAAGGAACAATGGGACTGTAGAGTTGGTGTCAATAAAGTTTTACAAAGTTCTTGTGAAAAAAAGATTTGATTCAGATTATTTGTGACAGCTTTCCGCTTGGATAAAAACATATTCCTTTCAGTGGGCTGGCTTTTATAAACCCACACGTTCGCTTCATCGCTGTGCTTAAAAAATCCGGGATGGCAGCCAAAGAAAACGTCGCAGCACAGCACAGTGGTCCTCAGAAGTGAATGAAAGTCACCTTTCAGTGGGTGAGGGAAGCCTTTACCACAGCGGGTAGAAACTTATCAATGGGGCTCTATATCTTCAGGACGTTTAAATGTGCGTTTGAGAGACATGTATGTGTGTATATGTGTTTGCAAACGTTTCAGTTAGAGCGTTGTTTGGTATATGGATATGAGTTAGGGTTCTGAGTAGGTGTATAAGGGGTTATAAGCTTGACTTGTGATTTAACGTCAGTTCAGTCTGTTCTTTCACTGCTCTCTCCCCCTTGCTGGCCAAAGTCAACGTGGGCTGGCTTCAATAAGGACCCAGTATTGTGGTGAGCTCTCAGACATGTGGAAGGACAGTCAGGAGGAGTGAAGCCACACAGGCTGCTCCTAACTGTGGGGATCTGATCGACTCCAGCCGCAGCCCCCCTCCTCCTTGCGTCTCAGACCTCTGCGGAGCTGAGACACTGCCAAGCTCTCTAAACCAAAATAACTCCCAGTGTGCTCCTCACTCCATCTCAGGCAAGCTGCCATGCCAGCTAACCGACGGCGGCAGCGGTTTTTCATGGATTTTAAATATAATGGCGATCAATGGCTGTTTCCTCCATTTATAAAAGTTCCCCTCTGTACTCCATGTGAGGTGTTTATTTTCCATCAGGACCCAGAACTTTGTAGTTTCTTTTCCCCAAATATGGGGGAGAGTGCTCACTTTCATCTCTTAATTTTCTCCCAAAAACATTAACAAAGTAGGGAAAAAAACAAAAAGTGATGCCGCAAATTGCTGAGATATGTCTTGAATCAACAGTCTTCCTGGTTTCCTCCCATCCTTGATGATTTGAAATCCTACATGGGTATCTCCTTTGCTGGTGAATAAGGGCGACGATGATGTGTCCATCTTGCAGTTTTCATATTTGATAACCATCTGATGCTTGTGCCCCTTCACAAAGGTAAATGTTTAGAATCAGCCACAAAAGCAGAGTTTTGTTCATAAACACTTCAGAAGGGCAGATGCACAGATCTTTAACCCTGGTCTTCAGGTCAAAAAGAGTTTGTCTAATCATTTCTCCTTGTTCCTGGCCCCTCCAACACTGCAGCATCCAAGCTGATTTACAAACAGCCGACTGTAAAAAAAAAAAAAGAAGATGGAAGTTGCAGCAGGTCTCATCATCGCTCGCTCACCATTGGTCCTTGCATTACACCCATCTGCGCCCCACCAGCCTTCTCGTCAAAACCACCAGCCATCTGAGCAGCAAAGTTCTGGAAAAGGCCAAAGAAAAGAGAGCATTACAATTCAAGATCAAGATATACAAAGGTTGTTTAGGTGCCTTTTATATACATCTTCATCTACTGAATTGAAAAGAACAGATGTCACATGGACTGCAGGATAAAGAGTCTGGTGAATAAACTAAAAGGAGATGGAAGGCCAACAACAACAACAAAAATAAGAAACATTTCAAATTGCTTTATAAGTGAGCTTTGGCTTTGTTTCATGATGTAAAATTAAAATATGTGTCTTGGAGGACAAATGTGTTGTCACTGATTTGCAGAGTTTGGAAGATGCTGTGTCATTTTGGCAGGAGAGAGGATCAGCTTTTAATAGATTGTCGGCAGCAGAGCTCATTATGCGACTCCTGATGCAGACAGAGGAGAGACAGAGGGCATGAGAACAGTTTTCATCTCCCTCGCCTTCACAAAGAGTCTCCTTGTTTCCCCCAAAAAAAGCGTCTTCCCTTCCCCTCCCCAAGTCTATCATACTACCTCCTGCCTTTCCACCTCCCCTCCCCTCAATCCACCTCCTCCCTCCTTTTTCTCCAACAAAGAATGAGAGGCATTCGATCTATTCTCTCTCTCTGCATCTACTTGCTGTTGTCTTTCTGCCCCCCACCCCATGCCAGCAATTTCCCCACATCTTTTGTGCTCTTGGATTCTTTCCTTGCTCCATTTTTCCATTCTCTCTGCTTATTCCACCCAGTCAGAGTGAAGCCATTCTTGGCCTTGCACCAGTGTTCAACCTGTCAGCTCCTGTGTTTGCGGTGAATGCTAACCCCCTACTTGTCATGGGATACTTACTCCACCAAGGCCAGGAGGTCCATTAGGTCCTGGAGGACCAGGGGGGCCAGGGTTTCCAGGGGTACCAGGCTCACCATCTCTGCCACGGGGACCAGGGCTTCCCTAGAGTAGATGATATTAAAATAAATAAAGTCTATTAAAAGGGCAAGACCTAGAGTTGGGTCATAACGAGTACTTGCAATGACTTGTACCAAGTGATCAATGATTCTTATTTGTAAATGGAAATTACCAAATGATGCAACCTTGTAAGAATAACTCTAATCTGAATATCATTTGCTCCATAAAATGTGATAAAATAGTAAACAAACAACATAACAATGTCCCAAGGCCCAAATGAACATATTGAAATGTATTGTTTTGTCTGACCAACAGTCCAAAAGATATTCAGTTTATATCATAAAACACAACAAAAAACTCTTGGTTTTTGGCATTTTTCCTTAAAAGAATAAGTGACTAACTAAATATTGTCTGTTCTTTTTCTGTTGATCGCTCTTCTCGAATATGCAGCTTATATTTAAATTTTTCTGACTGCAATGTTGTTTTTGACAACTAAGAAGGAAATAGGAAATACAAATGCAGAGATTACATATCTTTGAGTAAAACGTTTCCTGTAAGTTTGCTGTAATCGTATTGTTATATGAACTATAAAAACACCAAGCCAAATAAAAACTGCACTGACGGTCTACATGCGGGAAGTCGACTGCACAATGATCCATCAGGACTGGAGTTTGTCTTGTTGAACTGAACCAAACCAGACATTTAAAGGATGAAAATAACAAAAAGAGCTTTAATACTTACACTACTGCCAAATAAACAAATAAACCTCAGAGGTTTTAAAGCATGCTGATGATTTAACAGAGCAAATCAGACTACCTAGCATACCTCTGTGCATATAGTGACAAATGACCCTGCAAAGGAATCCTGAGCAAAGAATGTACTGAACATCTAAAAGGCTGCTTAACCTCTGCTAGCCAAAATTCAATCCACCTTGTGCTTAAATCTGCATAAACAAGATGTCTACACGACATTAAACTCCTAGCCTGCAGCCATTATCACATCCAAGTGTTGTTGTTCCATTAATGCAATGATCAAAGCCTGGCGAATGCGGTGACACTGATTTCCCACACTGACTGACTGAGGCCTCAGAGAGAAGAGGAGGTTTACACTATGAGTCTCCGACAGTCCCACATCTGTTAAACCACCCAGGCCTTAGCAGACATATGACTAGTTCACTGGGCTGCTCAATGAAAGGCTACCATTCTGCGAACCTGCAAGCTTAAGCAGAGACCCCATCCACCCACCTCAGCCTCCAAAGACCTAAAGCTAATACATTCAATAGAACATGCTGCACTTCTTAAGAGAGCAGTGTGTAAGTCTAGTTTTTGGCGTGAAAATGACAAAACGGGGGGAGTGATCTTTTTCTTTTTTTTTCAAACTGACCTTCTCTCCCTTATCTCCTCTCGCTCCGCGGGGTCCTTGCTCTCCTGGTGGTCCCTGGTGAATGTGAGACAGTGAAGTAGTCAGTAACTTGAGGTGTTTTCTCAGAAGAAACAACTGTAGTTTGTGAACTCTGCTGCTGTTATGTCAGATCAGTTTCCATTTCCTCTCACTGCAACTGGCAACTATATTCAATAATTACATAGTTTCTCTAAATGCAGTTTTTCTTTCTATCTGGAATTCTTTATACATGAAGCAAATTTTGAACAGTAATTAAGGAAAAAATTATATAAGCAGAAATTGGTGCATACCATTGGGCCACTTGGTCCTCTTGGTCCTACAACCTGGGCGAGTAAAGGAAAGAAAATAGAGAACAGATAAGATGTCAGTTATCTTTTATAAAATGTTATCTTTGAAGTCATGTAAATGTAGCACATGTGCACGATGTAAATACTCGGTGGCGGGGGAATCATTATCTTATGTCCCATCAGAGCAGGCTTGCTAATTGATTATCTCTTCGGGCAAAGCATGATAAGAAACATACAATAAACAATGCCTTTGAATTTCCTGCCATGCGCTTGTATTCCCTCAGAAGGGTTAAGCATTTCCAGGTGCACCCCAGCAGCAGGGAGTTTACTCTCCGCCTCCCGCTCTCCTTCTCCACTGGTCTATGAGGATCTTTATGGAGGATTGTATGGAGGCCTTATAGTGCTTGGCTGTCTCCCTGACAAGTGGGTAAACAGACCTGCCTCCTCTCTTTCTGACTCTCTCCTTCTTTCTATCTTAAACTGGTGGTTTAATTTAAGTTATTTGAATTATTTCTCTAATTACTAAAATGTATTCTTACACACATCCACAGCCAGAGATAATATGCTCCCAACTGTGGCGGAATGTAACTAAGTACATTTATTCAAGTACTGTATTTCAGTACAAATTTGAGGTACTTCTACTCCACTACATTTATTTGACAGCTTTACAGATTCAGATTTTACGTACAGAACAAATGATGTGCTTAAAATATTTGATGCGCTGGTATAGATTAACTTGCCCAACAACATTTCAAATAGTTCCAATTAACAGTAAATGCTACTAACACGTCAATGCATCAGTAGTAATAATCTAATAGTATAATGTCTAATAAAATGATTGTCACAAGGTCAATATTTTGGAATTACTACTTTTGCTTTTGATACTTAACTACATTTTGCTAATAATACTTTTACTTAAGTGTCATTTTCAATGCAGGACCTTTACATGTAATAATAATGGTGTACTTTTATTTTGCAGTATTTTATCTGAATACTATCATCCACCAGTGACTACCAATAGGGGCTTGTAAGTGTTTCTATTGAGATATTAAACTTCAAAACAAATTACAAATGAACATTTTTAAATGAAAAGTTTTTTGTACAGTGTGGTGTCGACTTACATCGGTAATGTCTCCGGGTTCACCTTTCTGACCCTGATGTTGAAAAGATAAAGCACAGGATTAGTACAACCGAAACATTTTTCAGACAGTTTCTTCAGTTATCTGTCTTTTTTCACAATTATTTTGTCGCCCTGCCCCAAGAGACTATATGAAAAGCTCCTTCGATGGAACATCAGACATTTTGGGGAACTTGGTCAACAGCAAAATGTTGACAATAAGTATCCCCTGCAGTATCATTAGACACATAAATATGGCACACAGTGTCGAGGAGGAAATAACTATCATCCGTCTGGCAAAGCCCTTTCATATCAAAGTCTCATCTAAATCCATAAACTACAGGTCCTGCAGCCCTGATATCAGTCTGGGATAGATACAGACACACACGCATGATGATCACATACACAGACATATCCACACACACACACACACACACACACACACACACAGCATCTTAATATCCTACAGCGTCTCACCTTAGCTCCTGGTGATCCTGTTATGTGGTCAAGTGGGTTACAGGGGAGAACAGATCACAGTTAGTGAATGGATTACACACAAACAATCGATGAGATTTATACAGTATTTCTCAGAAACCCAGAAAGTTTATACGTGCTGATGGCCAGTTGTACTTTTCTAAATTAAACTACTCTGAAGACCACCACCAAATCATATTTGTGGTTCCCAAAGAGCCCATCTTTATTGAAAAAGTGTTGGCTGAATCACCATCTTAAGAGCTGAAAGCAGAAGCAAAGCTGCTGCAGGTAAAAGGGAATGATAGAAAGCAAAGGAAATGTAATAGTCTGTAAAGTGTAAATCTTTTCAGAACATTAAATCCGATGTGGGCCATTTATATATTTCAAAGCATTTTAATAAGCATTGTTAAGTAGCAGTATTGATAAATGATGAGTTAGCATATTTTCTTTTAGTTAGGGCTGGATATCGCTCAGAATTTAACTGAGATTTCTTTCAATTATTTTTTATGGTAGTGCAGATACGATTCCTACTTTTAACTACTATTGTGAAAACAGTACATTACATACCTTACTTATAGAGATAACGACAGTGTTGTCCTACAAAACCCTGTTTTTTAGTCTAAATACAAGTAGCTGTAAAAGGATTTAAATCAGGAACTCTCTGATTAAAAAAATATCTTAACAAGATTATGAATCTGACAAATGCTGCCAACTTTCAGCACTCCATAGTCGGTACTGAGGATTCGATAGCCAGCCCTATTTGTAGGTGGTTGATAACTTAAAGTGTTACATGTTAAATACTTCTTACTAAGCACTTAATTTAGCTTTGAATGGAAAATAAGTATATATATATGATAGCATTTTAATCCACAAGCATGCATTGCAAACAGTGACACTTCTGATTTCACTAATGCTCCTCAACTGACTGTTTATTTTCCCAAAACGGACCAACAAGGTCCTTGTTTATCAGGAGGCACTGGCAGCTTTAAAAAAAGTGAATAGCTGCTTCAAAAAGTCTCAAACAGAGTTTTCTCTTGCCATCTGATCTGCAGAAATCCACAGAGAGGATATAGAGTAAAAATGTGAGGTTGTCTCTGCTTGACTGAGGTATTTCCTTAATGACTCCCACATGTTTTCATGATACTCAGGGAAGGAGAGAGTATTCAAAGAAGATGGGGCCAAGGTGAGCCAGCAATGGAAAAATGACGCTGAGGTAGCATTTATCTGAAATCTGGTCAGATGTGTCACTGTAGTTTCTTATCATTTGTTTGCTTTGGGGATAGAAAACTGTATTTAAATCAAAGGCCGACATATAGCACTGGCCTTATTTAATACAAAAAAGTGAGAGAGGTTAAACTGCACTTGGCCAACCTTTGATTAATACCAAATTGTCCATGAGTCATTTTCTCCCCAAAATAAACAATATGATCTTTTAGAGTAATTTATTTATGAGAGGTGTGAGATAAATAAATTACGACCAATGGGTGGAGACTGGTCAGCTTCGCAGATGGGGCAACACTCTCCGAAAGGGATTTCAGGTTTGGGGCAGTCTTTTAGCTCCTCGCAGACAATTTCATCACACAGGACGGTTCCAGTGTCACACACACAGATGCGACAAGGCTCTGGTTTCCATACGTCCTTGTCGCTATAGTGCTGTCCATCTTGTACACAGCTAAAAACATCCTCCTCTGTGTGTCACATCACAGTAAGGCACACACAGAGGCCCAGGCAGGTAGATGGGAGGAAAAAGGAGATTATGCATCAGGTATGAAAAGCAGTCACTGCAATGTGTTCTCATAGACAACAAGTATTGTATTTACTGTAAGCCACAACATGTCTTTGAGATATGGAGTAAACTAAGTAATGTTTTGTTCTGATATTTCATTGAGCTGGTTAGCATTAACCGCATTAACATGCCTTGTTCAGCAGGGCACTTCAGCAGGGCAGATGGCAACATAGGGACTTGAACTGTTGTTATCCACCTCTTTATAGGGGACGACAAACCTATTGATGACTAGATTTCGCACAAATTAAAAATATATATATCTTTTGGGTTGTCAAGGCGGCCTCGGGGCTAAGGAGTGTCTACCTTATGGCTTTAAACTTACGGTTATTTCATGTTCAATTATCCTGCAAATACTTTTCTATCACACAGCCCAAATAACTTGTTTAAAAGTCCTAAGAAAAGCATAAAATCTTCAAATTTGAGAGGTTTGAACGAGTAAATCTTTGGACTTTGTCCTGAAAACCGATTAAAACAATGAATTGATTACAAAAAGTTCCTGATTAACTTTTTGTCAATTTGCTAATGGATTAACTGACTATTCGCTGCAGCTCTAATCTACCTAAACCGGTTTGCCCCTTTGTTGCATGTCAGCCCCCTCTCTTTAACCACATTCTGTTTCCTGACTATACACTGTCAAATTAAAGCTAAAATGTCCCAAAAGTAATCTTAATGACAAAAGAAAATCGTGTGACTATCAACAACCAACACTGAGTCCAGCTACTGAATTAACACGACAGCGTGCAACTTCTCAAGTAGCCACCGGGTGGCAGTGTAACATCACAGAATCACAGTGAAGCTGAGTAACACCTGCAGGAAACCTCCAGTAACTTCACAGGAGCTGGAGACCATGTGCCGAAATTCCTCGACAAGTTAAATATAAGGCTAGTTTACATTGCGGGAGACACCCTCATTTACTGCAAAGGAAACAGACTTTGCATTCAGTCAATGAAAAATGTTTGTATTTCTAAATTATTTTCAGACCACAGCTTGAGAGCATAGTTGAATGTGATGGAGGTGGGGCATTTTTCAATACAGGTACTGTACATGCTCTAAATTACACCACTCATGAACATTTAACAATAAACTTAGTAATTAGCCATATTCCTGTTTATTTTCCAGTCTGGCAGCTTACTAAAAAGTCATCAGGAGGCCAAAACAGTTGCCCAAAGAAATGCTCTGATCGGAGCCACTGAACCTGCACTGGGGGGGGGGGGGGGGGGGGGAAGGCGGATGTTTGGGTAAAAAAAGGAAAAAGTAAATTAGGTTTATTT
>JAVQJL010001289.1:0-46386 GCA_036024295.1 Nannoperca obscura
ACACGGGGGCAGCAGGAGCAACCACAGATCCAGACTCCACAGCGCCGGAGGCAGAAACACCTGCAGAAATCTTTGGGAGAGAGAGAGAGAGAGAGAGAGAGGGGGACGAGAGAAGCACAACTAGGGGAAGAAGGTGAATTTGTGACGAGCATTGATGGGATATGGGTGTGTAAAAATGGAGAGGAGAGAGAGGAACTCAGTGCATCCTACGAGTCTCCCGGCTGTGATCAGACAGCAAATAATATTATTACACACTTCAATAAAGAAATCTGAAAAAGTATTATATTATACAAATACAGTATTACACGTTTACATGTTTTTTTTTCTTTTAGTCACTGGGAGTGAAAAAATAATAAAAATTGTTTTAATTATTGTCAAAAAAATGAGTTTTTAACAAACTACACAAACAGATTGACAGGTCAGTTGTAGGGTTGGCGGTTCGATCCTCGGCTCCTCCTGTTCATGTGTCGAAGTGTTCTTGAGCAAGACACTGAACCCCCAGTTGCTCCTGATTTGGAAGTCGCTTTGGATAAAAGTGTCTGCTAAATGTAATGTAATGTACATTTCTATGGCTCATGCTCATTAGTGCTGTTATTATAGCTTCTGTACATCCTCGTGTTTTGGATAAGTCATTCTCTGAGAACTGCATTCTTTTAAATGGAACTGTAACTCTAAAAGTAACTTTTAAGTAACTCTTCTCCAACTCCCAGACTCCCAGTTTTCCGAACATCTAGACTATAATCTTGCCATTTGCACTGAAAGCTCTCATAAAACATTTGTAGCTGGAATTTCTGTGATATTTCTTTGCCATGAGCTGCTGTTAAACTTTGTAGGGCTTCCTGAACTCTCCTTGTTTGGTGTTGGCATACACGACTGTATCGTCCACGTCTGTGCTTCGCTTTCTCTGACGGACACAGAGAAAAGAGAGAGAAGCATTTCACTTATATTGATACCGTACAGGAGACTGAGGGAAGTCAAATGTTTTCTTACCCATTTAACGACGGCAACGCAGGTGATTGACAGGCTGTAGAACAATAAAGCACCACATGCCGCCCACATCACCACCTCTGGGATGACTGGAGACAAGAGTGCACAGCTCCGACTGGGTTCTGCGACAGTGTCATTGACTGCTGGCACAGACTGCTTCTCTGAATTGATCAGAACAGAATTCATATATTAGCTTTGACCGTATATAATAGTGTACACGTGAGTTATTGCTCATGCTCTTTACCTGCCACTATGACTTGGGTGGCGTGACAGTCGTCCCTGAATGGTGGAGGATAGATCACCTCCCTCATGCAGATGTACACTCCACTGTTGTTGGCTGTGACTTCAAACCGACCAGAGAACAAACTCTCTCCAGGATCATCCTTCAACGTAGAGGGACAGAGAGAGAAATATGAGTTCCAGCTGCTGCTGCTGATCTGCTGCTCTTCTAGTGAAAGGAGCTCCACCAGTTTGATTTCACCGTCATGTCATCAGTGCACATGGATTAATAAACTGTAGGGGTAATTTACGACGCATGCAGTTAGTCTGTGAGATTACTGGACTGCTGATTCAAATAGAAACGTCAGAATGTAATAATTCTTATGGGTCCTGGTCCGGACAGGCTGTGTATCATGATTTATTGGGTGAAACCACTACATTCAGCACCCCCATATAGCCTGAATGAAATAATCCTTTGTGCCATAACCACATTTCCCAGCCACTGCAACGATGCTGAATCAGGCTCCGTAGATCGAATAGTCGACTATTCAGGGTCTATACCAATAAACCGTAAGGTGAAACATACACAGAAGTGCTTTTCTTCTGGCTTGTGTACAATTTGTGACACCTTGTATCTGCAGTGAGCCACAGTTTCACTCGCTTTAAAGACAAACCTGACACCAGCAGAGGAGGTGTTTTGTTTCTTATATTGCTGCAGTGTGTAGTGTAATATAATGTGCTGTAGTTGATGAAGTGACAAATGATTTGGTCACAAGTGGGCGGTGTAACCACACCCAACCGTGATGTCGAGGTGTGCTGGCCACATCCTGAGTTCAGCATTGCACACATAAGACACTGGAGGTCAGTGCAAACCAGAGTTTAGCTGCACTCAGTCTAATAATGCCAACTCGTGATGTTTCCACAACCTGTGCAGCCGTGAACGTGATTTTGACACCACAGTAACACACTATATCACTGCAGGGTACAACAGGCTTTGTCTCATAAAGGCCAGTGCAAGAGTAAAAAGTCCTTTGAAGAGTAACTACACCCTCAGATTTAGCTGGAACCGTCCCTCCCAGCATATTTAAAAAATGAAACTAGTGAGGGAACAACACCTGCAGGGGGCGTGGCCTTGTGGCTACGTGGTGTGTGGGTCAGGGCACACGGGGGAGACAAATGTCATGATTTCAGATTATAATACATTTGGTAAGAAATGTCCATTTTAACACCAGCACTGACGTGTTCCACCACAGTACAGTCACATCATGTAGTTTACAGCTCAAAAAACAGGTTTAAGTGTGAAGTACTACACCCTGGCTAAAAATCCAGTTTGTGCTGCCATCTAGTGGTGGGTTGCTGCATGCACTGTCGGTGTGAAGTTCATTGCAGCTGTGACGTAATGTAGCCTGGGTGTGAAGTTTCTCTGTAAAGAAACCCGCACTTGCACCACATTTCAGTGCAGTGCTGTCCTGGAGCAGAGGTGAGACATTGTGGCTTCCTAATGTGACAGAGCTCAACACTTCTTGTAAGTCTGGCTCAGAAAAGCCTCCACTGATAAAAGAAATGAATCTGAAAAGGAATCTTAAATAACTGTGGTGTAATAAATGTGATTGTTTAGCTGGCGGAGAGAGAGACAGAGAGAGAGAGAGAGAGACAGACAGAGAGAGAGAGAGACAGAGAGAGAGAGAGAGAGAGAGAGAGAGAGAGAGAGAGACCGATGCTCTGGATGACATGTGGCGACTTTAACTATGACATATAAAGCAAAACACTTTTTAAATTAATACAAAGTAAAGATATTAAAGTTTGGAATTATAAAAATAAACAGGTCACCATTGAAAGCACACACACACACACACACACACACTGACTAACCTTATTCACATGTACTTGATTGATGCAGCTGTCATTGAAGTGGAGCAGGAACTTGACATCCAGACTGTCGGCCGGGACTGACGGACAGGAGACGGAGACTTTACTGAGTCTGGACACTGTGCTGATCTTCCTGACTGACACACAAACAGACAATGAACAATATACATTGTTATTTTGTATCTGCTTTACCCGTTTAAATGACTCTTTAAATGTACTGTTGTCCTAGGGCTTCTTTTATTTCCCTTTTCACCTCAACAGAATGGCAGAAACAATCAATTTAATTTAATTTACTCACAAATAAAACACAAGTAGTGGTGGTTACTGCACTGGAAATTAGAGGGAATAGACTTTTTATTTATTTGAGAGCTGCACTTACTACAGAAACTTGCATTGTTATAAATAAAATAACCAACAGTTGTTAAAAGTATCTCCATCTCAACAAACTACACCAGTGAAATGGTACATACACATTATTTGCATCAGTAATAAAAACAGATTTTATGCCATTGCTAATAAGATTTGCACATTTTTATGTACAAAATATTTTGAATGCAGGACCTTAGAACGCTCAAGAGTATGTTTACACTGTGTTATGGCTATTTCTATTTAAGCAAAGCATCTGAAAGCGAGATTCTGTTATAAGAGATATAACAGACATTGCTTGTTTGTTTGTTTGGGGGTATTTTAGACCTCTATTAGACAGGGACAGAAGACAACTTACAGGAAACAAGGGAGAGAATTGTAACAAAGCTGGATTCAACCTGCAGGCCACTGGGCACAGAGACAGAGACATGATGACATCGTCCTGTCAGTCTAACTCACACTGATTACAGAAGAGGGCAGGTTGATTTATTGGACTGCTAGGAAAATAAAAAGTAGCCCAATTGGGTGGGAAACTGCCCAAACTGGAAACACAGAGGAGAGTGACTGAGGCGATGCAGCGCCGAACTGAAACTACTTCTCTGGCACCAAATGTGTCTTTATCTCTTGGAATAACTGCACAGAATCTATCTGCTTAGTTCTTTTGTGACTTGAAGGACCTTCTGTGTTGTTCCCACTATACATTCCTTTTGCCCAGTTCCCCTGTGGGAAAAGTGGGTGTCATTTATTACAGTTCTCATCCATCCCATCATTTCTTTTGTTTCCTACAGTGTTGTGATGTCTGTCAGTATATTTGAAAAATAGCTATTTTAAGAGTGCATGCTGCTAGCTTAAAGTCACAACAAACTAAGCTAACTTCAGCTTTGCATACTTCTGGGTGTCGGAGCTGGAGCGGGTTGTATTATTATAATCAACCTGGAGGTTCTGTATGTTTGGACAAACATAGAGACATCACTGCGTTTTTACCACCGGTTACACAGAGAAGACACTTTCTGATCTGCTGGTCGTTATTTTAAAGGCAAAAGCGAAAGCACACTAATTGCACACTAAATCCTGGTCCTGTAACAGTGAAAAAGAGTTTAAAAAATGAAGTATCAAAGATGTCAAAATGTCACGTGTGTTAAATTTGTTTAAACATTATAAGCAGTGTTTATTGATGCTAGTGTCCCACGATGCAATGCACAAAATAACTGCAAGAACAAGAAAAAAGATGGACAATATAAATACATTACTCCACAGTTGTATTAATTATTAGTTTTGAATGAGGATGAATTTGCATTTGCCTTCTCTGCCAGTCACTGAAGATTTCGAGCTGCAGATCTCAGAGCACTGCGTTTGGAAGCGAACAGAGAAACCACCACATAGTGTTAGGATCTGGATCTGATTCCAGGTCGTTGACAGAGCACATGAAAGCTTTCGCAGTGATACTGAAAGTTAAAGAATCTCCGTCTCAACAGTTTCAGCCTCAGTGAACCCATCTCACATCTCAAGATGAACTTTTCTTACCTAAACATGATGGCACCTTCCCATCACTCAAACACACCATCGCCATCACCATCCACAGGACACCCGTTCTCATCTTCTGTGGTCCTCTGATCGGCTGCTATTGATTATCGGTGTTTGATGGTAGTCAGTGTTCTTCTCCTGCAAGGTGCAACGTGATTGTCACTTCTCTCTCTACAAAAAGACTAGTGGACCCACAAATCTCCTATCTGTTCAGTATTACACAAACATGGGTGAAGAGAAATGTGACATTGTGTGAATCAGACAGGATCACACTTCCTGTGTGAGGCAGTGAAACCATATCTGACACAATGTACCCACAAACAAACACAAACACACACACACACACACACACACACACACACATACACGTGCACGCAGATAATTCTGCAAACATGCACACATACAGTTACACATTTCAACACACACAGGTACAAACACACATGCATGCTTACCAACATGTAGGACACAGGACACTGTCTTATCACAAGAAAGAACAGAATTTGTTTTTTCTTTCACAAGAAAACCATCATCTTACCTTCTTGTTAATTAAGGCCAGACTGGTTCCTCAGGTCGAACATCACAGGAGAATCAAATCACATCAAGACAAGTGTTTGCAGGCGTTCACCAAGAAGCTGCCCTCAAGCAAAACTAAAGAAAATGTCAACATTAAAATCATGAATATGGATTTGGACCTGAACTGGATCCAGCTCTTCGCTCTCTCTGCATGTTATATATATATATATATATATATATATATATATATATATATATATACTACATATATAATGGAAAAACAGCTCACATTAAGTGCAAAGGGATGCATTAATGTTGTGCCCACCTATGCAGATTGTGGTCTAAATATAAACCAGACGACACCCAGTGATGATGGGTGTGTTCAGGAGTGAACTTGAGATCAGTGCAGCAACACTTTTCTTACTTGATTTATTGTAAAGCCGCTCTTTGTGCGTTTCCATATGATTTGAATCCTTTTTATACACATAAAAGTGTACGTATATGTTGAATTTGGGGCGTAAAGAGGTGCTGAACTCTTTTCCTGAGTTCACAAGAGTTTACCTGCAACTCTATCTCCAAAATAAATAAATCAAAATGACCTGAACAGACAGCTTTGCACAAAAAAACAAACGAAAAGGTTTTCAAGGCAGGAAACCTCAATGTTTGAATGAATGATTTTAAAGGTTTTCTGTTGAACTGTGTGGAAAACATTAATTCCTTTTTCCATCAGCTATCTACTGAAAAGCAACCGGGGACGTCCCGAATCAACTGATGCACCTTCAGGTTCATGGAGGCTCTTTGTTCTGCTCCTTTAAGGTGAGAGAAAAGCTGCGGCTGAGGTTTTAAATTGGAATTGTTTTCATGTAGATTTACAGCGAAAAAGGTTAACACCAATGAGGTTTTGGCAACAGTGACGATTGTCCCCACCTACTCAGTGCAAGTGGGGTGTTACTGTGTGGTTGAAGCTGCAGCTTGTATCACCTCCTCCTCCTTCCTCTCTGCTGGCTTTAGGATACCCTCGACACACTAACATACATGTGTTCCATATGTGTTCGTCGTGGGGCACATAAAACAAGTTATTAAATCCTGGCCACACATTACTGGCATGCACAGAGAAGGAGTCAAGTATAAAATGAAATATACGTATTTATTTACATCAGTATTGCAGTAACAGGTAAATTAACACAGTTTTATTGTTATGATATGATATTATTAAAATTCATAAGAATATACCTTGAGAAAATGACAAATGACTGTGTTGCAATTGCAGTTAATACTCTTGGCTGTTCTGCTGTGGTTAAAGGCTTCTTCCTCTCAAAGAACATGTTGTAAAACCTCCTGTGCAAAAAAACAAAGGTGAGAAAAGACGTTTCAGTGAGTTAGAGAGACGTCAAGTGTCCAGCTGTTGAAATGTTTGCAACTCCGTTCATTGGGGGAAAGGGAGGATGTGTCATTTTATTTTTCATTATTTAAACGAGGTATTTCAATTTGTTTTGGAAAATAAAACCGACGGGATGTAAATGAATTATCAAAGCACTGCTCTCTACTATATCACCCCACTAAAATATATTTTTATATTTTTATTTTAATCATGACTTTGTCTCTGTACAGCACTTTGAATTGCATCCGTGTATGAAAGGTGCGATATAAATAAACTTGCCTTGCCTTCTTTATTCGGGTATTTGATCCTCCTCAATATTGTTCCAGAAACCCAAATGTAACGTATTAAACACAACAGGAAAGCTGCAAAGAAACAATAATAAGCGAGATGATTCATTAAACATTTGCTTGTGAAAAAGTTTAAATAATGTCTCTTTATCAGATGAGTTCATGCAGGTGTGTGTGTGTGTGTGTGTGTGTGTGTGTGCATTCATGTGTGTGCAGTTGTATGTGTGTATATGTTTCCTGATTGTGGGTGGGCCCATTAGCCCACAACCTCCCATAGCTTATGGGTCAGTGGTTTAGGAAAAAATGTTCCGAACCACAGCTGCACACGCACACACACATACACACACACACACACACACACAGACTAACCACAACACACATAACCACACCGTCGTGCAAAACTATATATACAGACACACGAACACTGAAAAAACACCATGATCGTGTGACACACATCATAACAAACATTGCTCACATAAACCAAACACCCTGTGTGAGAGTGTGTGTGTGCATGTGTATGTACGTGTGTGTGTGTGTGTGTGTGTGTATTGAATGAGTCTTGCTTTATTGAAGTTTTATGATGAAACATGAAGACTGACCCTAATTCAAATCATATGACGGCACCAGCGTTTGATCTCTGCATGCTCTCTGAGTCACAGAGGGGCTCACGGTGTGTGTGGTCACACATTTTCTTTACACATGTGATAGGTTAATGGTTAACACACACACACACACAAACACAGAGAGAGAGAGAGAAAGTGAGACACACTTACACATAAGATAGAACGTCAGAGAAATAGTGAAAAAGTGTTGCAAGTGAGCAAAGTACTATACAACTACCAATCAGCCTGCAGTTGAATTGATAACATACAAACTGGTGTTTTTGCCTATTTTAGCCCGTTTAGAAAATGTGTACAGAAAACTTTCACTGCAATATAAAAAATAGTGTACCATGTGTACAAGGTACATAATAATAGTGATGTCATCTATTCAAATGTTTCCGAAAATGGCTAACATAGAAATGTGATGGTCATTGTGACAAAACACGTGTATTTGAAGATGGCTGTTTTTGTTTAGCTGAATGTTTGTCTTGTAAATTCTTTTACCTACTTCCAAATGCATAAAGACTGGAAGTGTTGGGAAACTGCTAGCACCTGCAACAACATAAATTACATTTGTTCAGTCGTGCATACATAGAAATATAAAAACTAGATTTTAGGAGTTGCATGCCGTAACTATGTTTTGTCAAACAACAACTGGGTGCAGTGAGTGTGCACAGCATCCTAACTTCTCGTCATCATAGTGAGGTTGCCAGGTTTAGTACCATTGAGTCAGTAAAGAGACCGAAACCTGTTCTATATAAACACCTATATTAACTGACCATTGACATGAACGTAATATCTAATGATGCCTTCAGTTGTTATTATAGTATAGACACAGATAGTATAGAGACATTGTTAAGGAATTAGAAATAACAGCTCTAAACAATATTGAAATGTGGCTCCGCTTCTGAAACTCTTCCAGTGAACATTGGAATGGTGATGGAGATTTGACGGAGACGTGGTGCGCCTTGAACTCTACACAGCCTCATCCATTTTTTTCACTAGGTGTTTACCCCTCTTGCCTCCAGGCTTTATGCTAAACAAAGCCAACCACATATTTAATTACAGTAACACAAAGACACGAGAGTGGTATCTTCTCATCTCACTCTCAAAAAGAAAGCAAATCAAGGTACTACGCAAAATGTTGAACCAGTCGCTTTAGAGCTCCTTTCACTCTCTTTTATTTGTTCCTCCTTCAACCTTTTTTCTCTTTCACCAGTCTTTCTTTTTCTAGAATTCTTTCTCACTTCATATTCACTCTTCCTCACTCCTTTTTGATTTTCCCTCCTTTACAATCTAACTGGCATGCCTCTTCTTGCCGATTTTCCGTATCTGTTTCTCCCTCTCTCCTCCAGAGATATTTCTCAGTCTCTGCCTCTCCTTCCCTCTCTACTCCTTCTCATGTTTTCTCTCTGTTTCTCACCAGTGGTTCTCTTGTGCTGATAGCCTTTTCTCAGGGGAAATCTCACAGAAGAGCAGCACAAAGCCGTAAACCCCCTGTGACTCTGTCTCTGTTTCCTATCACATCCATACAGGATTCACCAAGATGGAGAGCGTATACACATACACACACACACACACACACACTCACACATCACAACAGCGTGTTTATGTGTGTGCGTGTGTGTGTAATAGAGTGAAACAGAGAGAACACATCTATCTGTTTGTATTTATTCCATGTTGACTCTGAGCAACACTGTAATGATGCTTGTCATGTTCCGTTGGGAAAAATGAGCGTACTCTCTCTCTCTCTCTCTCACACACACACACACACACACACACACACACACACACACACTCAAGCTTACACAGACTAAACCACACATCGAGATATCGAAATATGAAATCACAGACACAAAAAAGATATGGAAAATTGGATTTGGACAAACACACACACATATGTATCTTTGTTCAAGTCCTGAATTAAATCCAGTGGCAAACATCATGCAGGTAAACCCTCTTAAAGCAGATGAGGTGAGATTCCTTCACCTGTTTCCGAGTTAAAGTTCTATTCTTATCAATGATGCTCTCTTCAGGAAAGTATAAAGTTCAAGTTAAAACTTAGACTTTTGTGGTTTTTAGTTCATCGCCTGATCTTTAAAGCCATTTTTATGTTATTGTGGGTTATTTCAAATTACTCTGATGGCATTTTTGTTTGTAGAAAAAATATTACTATGGTTTGTCCAATACATGTTTGTTACCGATGTGGATGCATAGACAAGCAGCTGCAACATGTTTAGCACTGTTCACACACTTCCTCCACAGTCCTGGAGAATTAGAAAGTAATTTTGTGGGTCATCGTGGGTTAGTTTCACTGCTGTTGCTGCTGTTTGTTCAGTCTGCTCCTGCTGACCTTTGTTCATATCATGATATAATGACCCCACTGCCCAGGAGCTTAATTGCATCTTGCATGGTACACAAGCAATGTTTAGAAGGAACGCTGGATACACGGGCTAGCCAAGCAAGTATGTTTTTTTGTGTTTTATAGTTTATATGTTGCATTCATCTCGATCTCCCAGAACACAGAGAGTCTCTGTTTAATACTACCTCTGGTGAGTACCAAAACAGCCATTATTATTTTATTTTTATAATTTTAGTATTAAAACCTAAAATTGGATAGGATAGGATGCAGGCTTTCTGTGGCTATATGAGGTAAGTTACCTTATCTATTGGTTTTAATGTTTTAGCACACAAGCTACTCAGAACTACTCTGAACACAGATGGAAGCAACTCATTTGTAACTACGCCTATTTGCAAGCTGTGCAAGTGTGTGTGTGTGTGTGTGTGTGTGTGTGTGTGTGCGCGCGCGTGCGTGCGCGTATGCACGCATGTATGAACATGAGCGTGTGTGGTTTGTGTGTGTGTGTGTGTGTGCCTAGCCCTGGGCTGATGAGGGGAGGCATGTGGTGGCCATTTAGAAGGATTAGAACTGTCAGACACATCAAGCACGACTAATTATTCTGTTAGCACACTACACTGCAGGGATGGAGGGATACATTGTGTGTGTGTGTGTGTGTGTGTGTGTGTGTGTGTGTGTGTGTGTGTGTGTGTGTGTGTGTGTGTTAGCAAAGATGGCTGCAGGCAGGGAAAGATGGAGGGAAAATAAAGCTAGAAAAAGATAAAGAGAGAGATGGGAAAGATGGAAGACAGATGGAAATGAATCAAGCCAGACAAAAGAGAGGGAGAAAGAGAGGAGAACTGAGAGCTACTGTTAATACCCAGAGAGAATACGCTTTCTGTATGAAAGATGGATTGATAGGAACAGAGAGAAGGGCAGATTTGAAGGTGTATTAGTCAAACGCCCTGTGGGGAAATGTGTGGAAAGTATAGAGCCAGGATTGAAAAAGAAAAGCAGAGAATGTGAAAAAAATTGGAAAATGTTGATGCAAGGAAGGAAAGACTAAGAAGGAGATGATAAAAAAGGAGGGATGAGAGAGATAGAGTGAAGAGGGGTGACCTACCTCATGCCTTCATGGATGACTGCATTTGTAGCCAAACATCCCAACATGCACTGCTCTGCCACTCGGGGCGAAATCAGCCTGCAGCACCCAATCAGCCGTGGCCTTTTACCACCTCACCGCGGGGCAGAGTGTGCACAAGCTGAGTAAGTGAGTGTATTTGTGTTTGCATGTGTGTGAGTTCAAGCGTGAGCGTGCATCCACATCTGTTTGTGTGCGTGTGTGTACGTTTATGGATATAGACCTCCTCACTACACTGCCTCTCTGATTTATCTTCAAACAGACAGCTCACCCATCTCCTCTCCCACACCTCCGTCTCTCTCCTCCTTTCTCCAGCCCTCCCTCCCTTCGCTCTCTGTCTCTCTGATGCTCACCACCAATCCATCCATCTTCCAACTACCGTCCCTCTCTCAAACTAACGCTCCCGTCCCTAAATCCACCTCTTCCTCCACCATTTTACTCCTCCAGCCATCTCTCCCTGTTTCCATCTATTCATCCCTCCATCTGCATTTACTTCCCGCTGGGCAGACAATTTCCTGAATCCCAATGAAGTGGAAAGATTTCAGATTTAATACATCTCCTACTCATGTGATATGCTCAGGCTTCAGAGAGGGGGGTGAGGGTTCAAAGGAGGAGAGTCAAGGAGAAGGAGCAGAAGGTGTGAGTAAAGTTTTGGAAATTTAAACCTCAGGTATAGCCTGTAGTTAATCAAACACATATAGTCTTTTTCCTAAAAGCCTTTTCTCTGGTAAGTTAAATATACTGTTCAACAAGACTATTGCGTCTACAGTCATGCTAGCAGCTCTTTGCTTTGGGCTAAATGCTACTGCTAGTTTGATGTGTTGGCATGCTAAAATTAACTAATTAGCACGAAACATAAAGTACAGCTGGTGGGAGTGCCATTAGTCATTAGTGAACCAAAGTATTGGGCAAATTAGTCCAGTGATTAGGATTCATCCTCTGGGGACCATAAATATCTGTCATTTTGCTTTACGATCGTTTCACACTTAATAAGGTTTCACAGCAACTTTGATGTTTAGATTTTGTCCGAAATGTGAAACATGTCACGGTTGCTCCTATGACTCTCATTCTTTGAGCACACTGGAAAGCTGAAATTAGTGAAATTCACTTTGAACGGCTATTACCAGAATATAGAGCCATTCATTCCAGTTTGAAATGGATTTCAAACTACTTCGAGGATAAAACATTAATTAAATATCATATGGAAGTGCAACAATTGAGTTTTATCTGGGAGGAAAGAATGCAAAACACCAGTCAACCTCTGGAGTTGGCTAAATATCCACACGCCATAAATGTTGGGTGACGTCCTTTAGCATCTCCAATTTTAGGATTTAGACAGATTCATTCAGTCCCAGAGGACTGAAGAGTGAAATGCATTTTCAACCAACTCATGAAGATGATTTTAGCATAATTACCTAGCTAGACACAGCTCCCAGAAAAATGTCACCGCTGCCGACAAAAACAACAGTTGCCGGCTAGAAATGAGAAGCCTGCTTTTGTTTAGTTCTGTCTGAAATCAAGGACCCATTGTTTTTTTTTAAGTCCTGTAATCAATGTAAACAGCATAAATGCTGTGCAAGAATAGAAAGTCTGGCATGCGTTGCAACAGTTAGTAAGGGGGAAAAAATATACAAATACATTAAATCTCAGAATTTTTATTTGCAGAAGGGAAGAACTGATGAAAAAAGAGGCAATAGATGGAGAGAAAAGTTGAGAATTGGGAGGATATAGAACAAAGGTGTCAAACCTGATCGCCAAAGGCTCTAATCCAGCCCACTGGATGACTTCGCAAAGTGTGAAAATAGCAGAGAAGTCATTAATTCCAATTGTTCCATAAGATGCACTGCTATTCCTACTGTGAGCAGCAGGCAGAAAGCCTTTCTGGCTGTTCATGCAGGAGCTGCCGGTGGAAAACGTCTTTGTCAAAAGGGAGAAAAGTGCACACAGAGTGTCGGCTTTTCCCAGAAAACGTTTTCTGCCTTTGTACATTGTAATGCACAAGTAATGACAGTAGACTTACTGAATGTGGAAAAACTGACACATATTGTTGAAATTGCACTTATATTTCTTAAGAAATCGCAGGCTGTTAATCCTCTGCTTTGTAAATGGATAGTTAATTTGTGAACATTTTCAGAATGTACTTGTAAAGAAAGGAAACCATTTTGGGGTGTTATTTATAAAATTATTTATAGGTTATTATGCAATGGAATTTTACTGGTCGGGCCCACCTGAGATCGAATTGGGCTGCATGTGGCCCATGAACTAAAATGAGTTTGACATCCCTGATATAGAAAAAGGTAGAAGGGACAGAGCAGTGAGGAGATTATAATTGAGTGACCACCCGGTGTGTTAAGTTGGAAAGCTGCTGTCACTTTATCCTGTGTTTGTTTTCCCCTCAGCAGCGTCTGACAGAGAGACCTCACATCACATCACTTATGCTCCTCTCTTGCTTGTCCATTTGTATTTACATTGATGGATGTACAGTGTATGGCCCACACACATTAACACCCACACACACACACACACACAGTGTGTCGTGTGTCTTGCCTCAGAGGGATGGTTGTCATGGTGATGTATAATGGTCTGATCAACCTCAACATCATCATTGTGGAGACCCTGAAGAAAATCAGCATCTCACTTTGTGCTGTTATGCGGTGAAAATCTTTGTCTTGTGTGTTTTTAAGTATGTGCGGTTGTAGGCAAGTCCTAATTACTCAGCCACCAGCTGCTCCACAATAATTAAACTACACTTCAACCATAAAATGCTTTAAAAGTGTCAGTGTCACCTGGCAACAGCTGATACTTAATTTGTAATTTCTATCAGCCGTGTGAGACAAACGCCACATTTAAAGTGTAATTCCTTGGTTTTATTTCATGCATGTGATATTCAGATGGCCTCTGTGCTAAAGAAAGCTACGTTTACTGTCAGACAAACCTCCGCAAAAGTACATCCACTACATCTAATGCAGAATGAATGGCAGTCATGAGGACAGCAGACGCGCTTTGCTTTCAGTTCACACTAAATAAGGTTTCGCAGCAACTCTGATGTTTAGATTTTGTCCAAAATGCGAAACATGTCACGGTTGCTCCTATGACTCTCATTCTTTAAGCATGCCGGGAGCTGAAATGCGTAAAATCCAATTTGTAGGGCTTTTACCAGAAAGAAGAGCCATTCATTCCAGTTTTACATGGGTTTCAAACTACCTCAAGGATAAAACATTCTCTAACAATCATACTGAGTGTATCAGTTGAGTGTTATCTGAGAGAAAAGACTCCAAAACACCAGTCAACCTCTGCAGTCGTATGTTTGTATTGAAGTAAAAAAAAAGCTGAATATTAACATGACATAAAAAATTGGCTGACGTCCTTTTATCTGTTTTACTGAGTTTAAAGTCATGACGCTAACTTAGAGTTTAAAGCAATGTAATAGCACCCTACAGACAGATTCATTCAATCCCAGAGGAGGGCAGCAATTATGATTTGGATGAGGTTGAGAGTGAAATTTATTTTATATTTTACTTTCCATTTTATTATGATATTCAATTGAGATTTTCCTGAAAATGTCTGCTGGACATTACAGTCTGTTTTATGCATATATTGTAGGCATGTTTACATATACAGGGCTTGCATAGGCTCTGTATAAAAGGCTTATTATCAACACACAATAATAGTATTGTATGTTTGATTTGTTAAGTTTATAACCAATATCCTATGTTGACACACACAGTATGGATATAGTATACCGTACCTTGTGTTTGCTTGTTTTGCTTTGATCCCTGCTCATAGGCCACCAGTGCAGAGCAGAGTTTAGAAGCTAGTGGTTACTGCACCCTGCTGGTCAGAATAGGGAATTAAACTACAAGTGGCTGGCAAGTATTTTTGTGATGTATACCTTTTTTTTAATCTTCTTATCTCACAATGTGCTTTATCTATATGTTTACGTAAAAAAACTTGACAAAGATAAATTCCCATTCCTCTTATTGTGACTTATCCTTCTCTTGTGTGAGTCATCAGTTCTGCATTTATCTTATGGATCTCTCTGAGGTGCTCTCTCTGTCCCATGCTGAATGGAAACAAGACCACACAATAAGTGGTTATTTTGGTCATAGAGAGAGACAGAAAGAGATGAGTAATACTTACAGTGAGCAAGAAAAAAAATCTACTTCCTATGTGAAGGTTATTTACACAGAGAAGAGAGAGCTAATCGAGGGAGGGATAAGAAAGGGAAACAAAGAGCAAGAGAGATGATAGACAATTAAAGTGAAATTATGGGAGCATGCCAAGTACATTAGCTACCAAAGCTGATAATTAATCATCATTGAGTGGCTTGTCAGCGGGTAATATTCACATCTGTAATTGGGACAAATTGGTAACCAGTGAGGCATTTAAACTTCAGTGTGTGTGTGTGTGTGTGTGTGTGTGAGAGAGAGAGCATGCTTTTATAGTCTCATGAATGTAGAGAGGGTACATTTAAAGTGGAAAATCAAAGATAAACAGGCCTCTTACTTTTCCTTCTAACTAAACATCACAGCAGCTGATTTCACTTCACTAATTAGCACCTCATTAACCAGAGAGGAGAAAATAATCTCTGAGACGAGCAGCTGTGTGTGTCGCAGCTAAAAACTTATAATTTTATACGATGTAAGTTATACGTATATTGAGCTGAATCTGGAAACATTTCCCGCTGAGAGTCACATGTTTACAGTTGCTTAAATGCTATTAGAATATAATTTTTGTGTTATATGTTTGTGCTACAGTCGCTGCGCGGTATTTGTATTGTAATCTTCTCAAACTTTATATTAAATATATAAATATTACCAGTATACAGTCTGTCTGTGAGTAGCCTGAATAACAGTATGCTTACTGATAGATACACATAAGATATGAGAATTAATGGTAAGTGTGGACATAATATGTAGGCATGTGGTTATATAGGCTCTTTATGTCACAGCCTGTAGGTTACATTGTGGATTTTAAATAGTGCTCCATGTGTCCATCATTGTTAGTTTCTCAATGGGCATCCTTTCTTTGTGACTCTCTTGCTCTTAATGAACAGATCCTCACTGGCGAAAGAGTATGACATTTTGACTTTTGGCCTATGGGACCAGCTGAAATACAGTTGTACAATAGCTGACTCCAATTCACAGAATCAAACAAAGCATGGATAAAACGGATAAAACAGATTCTGTATAAAGACTGACAAAAATAAATAAATGTCGATACTGAGTATTTCCTTGTTTTAGAGACAATTCTAATTGTCTGGTATTGATTTGGAATGACTGGGTCACATGACATGAAAGCTATTGAAAAAAAACATGATTTTTCATAAAAATATGAATATAAAATAGAAGAAGCACTAAAATCCAGCATTAAGAGATTTGTCCTATTTGCACAATGTAGTAATAATTTTTTGGTATTGATTTTGAATCACTAGGTCACATGACATGAAAGCTATTGAAAATTATATTTCCGTAGAAATAGTAATAGAAAAAGCACTAAAATCCAATATAAAGTGGTGTGTCCTATGTGGCCTGTGTAGTTATACATTTTAATACTGATTCGGAGTCATTGGATCACATAATATGGAAGCTATTAAGAAAAGAAATCTGACTTTTCCATAAGCATTTTTATAGAAAATAGAAAAAACACTAAACAATATAAAGAGGTGTGTCCTATGTGGTTTAAGGTCATTTGAATTTGTGAACATTGAACAATAAAAATGTGGGCATTTGAACTATGTGAGCTGAAGGAAAGACAACATTGTTCGCAGTGCAGAATAGGTAGGTCAGATAGGTAGTAGCTTTTAACTTTTTTAACATAACTATAGTAGCAGGAGTAGTAGTAGATACAGTAGAAGCAATATACTTAGTGGTAGTGGTAATATTAATACAAGCACCTGCATTAATAATAGTATTTAAGTAGCCTATGTAATGATGGTGAACCGTATGAACCCTTTTTACGCATGCGCAAAGCGGCATTGAAGGAAATAGATGTAGTGTGAGAAGCGAGTGAAGTGGGTCGGGGCCGTGGCTCGATACGAAATCTGAGATTTGACTGACTTGATCCGCGCTCTGGTTCTGAGGATGTAAAACTACAGCTTTGGGGACCAACACTGTTTTTCACCATTTGCTTTGTAAACAGCTGGTGAAATTGATGAGGATAATCCAGGAGACATAACGCACAGCCCCACCGCTGGCCCCGTCGGCACGGTAACTTGGTACAGAGGCAGGGCTCTCCTGCTAGCAGCTAACTCCAGGTAGCGTAAAGTGCTAGCTATTTATATAGCTATAGGTAGTTTGCAATTTCAAACTACATAGCGATCACTTATTAGCCAGTGTTATTTCGCAGTTGTATTACATTATTTTGTTGCTAGCTATCAAACCCAGTGGTCAACAAATACCTGTGCTGCGGAACTGGTCATAATAAACAAACTGGCTTGCTAACCTCTTCAGTAGCATGCTATGTTAGCTAGTTTACCATCAACAATCACTGCTAGCTGATGTTTTAATAGCAGGTAGCTAGCAAATAAGATGTCAAGTCATTTTGAATACAGCTATTTCCGGTTAATCTCTTCAACATAAAACCACAAGCAGAAAAAGACATAATGCATTAATAGTGGCCGGGAAATCCTCTTCTGAAATCAATTGTGAGTAATGACCTGTAAATTTAGACGTATAAACTATATGCATTTCAAACAATTAGGATTTACTATCACAAACTAAATTTGCGTTCAAAAGGCAGTAACTATTCCCACAACTGATGTCATTGTGGTTTGGTGTAAGATATTTGAGAGCCCCAACAGTCTGTTTTAGATACTTAATATTCAATATGTAAAAAGCACATCCTGTGACTTGTATGAGCAACTTTGCTGTTGACATCAGATAAGATAAAATAAGATAATACCTTATCAATCCCACAGTGGGGAAATTTACGGTGATACATTAGCGAAGAAGTGCCTACTTCCGAAGAAGTGCCTACTTCCGATTAGCTTTGTCCAACTGCAGTAACTCTGTGTAGCTTCCCTAATCTAACGGCAGCCAGAGTGGCGCCGCTAGCTAGCTAAAGCCACTACAACTACTTAAAACTTTAATTTTAACCGAGAATTAAAAGCTCCTTTTTTTTCTGCACTCACTTGCAAATATAAAAAAATTTCCGCCGTCATGTCATTAGCTCTTCGATTAGCTAGCGATATTATTATGTAGCTAAAAACTTCGTTAACTACAATGTTATATTTTCTGGTTCCTGCCTTCTGCCAGCCACTAAGACTCAAAACTGAAACATTGTGTGTTTATCCGTTTTCGCTGGGAAAATTAGCTGTAACCCGGATTTGCTAATTAAAGCATAATAGTAACATGGCAGAATGTGACGGCCTGTATTCAAAATAAAATTTAAACAAGTAACGTTATACATTCAGTTTCTTCTTAGTCAGTTCTTCATTCAGTTGCTAATTCACTGCGTAGCTTCAGTTTATGTCATCTGATACAGCAGCACGGCAAAAAATACCCAAATCATTGCAATCTTTAATGCACATTATAATGTTCCATTTTTGTTTAAACTGAGAGGTGTTGGTGGTCATTTTTGGACCTCTCGCTATATATAACTCAACAGCACCACAAACTACAGTCTCCAAAACGCCCGTAAAGTTGAATTAAAACCTTTTTTATCAAAAACTTGTATGTTATCCTCTTTTTTTCAGACCTTTCCGCCTTATGCCAAGAGGTTTGGGGTCACAGATCTGCCTCAACTGCAGCTGAATTGCTTTTCATCAACCCTGTGAAGCTCAACTCAGCTCCGGCTTCCCGACTATGTGAAATTGTGTCAACAACATACATATTCTCAGAAAGTGCAGTCAGAGACCGAAGTCAAGATGTCCATCACCAACACACCTACCAGCAACGATGCCTGCCTGAGCATTGTGCACAGCCTGATGTGTCACCGACAGGGTGGCGAAAGTGAGACCTTTGCCAAGCGGGCCATCGAGAGCCTGGTGAAAAAGCTGAAGGAGAAAAAGGACGAGCTTGACTCCCTCATCACAGCGATCACCACCAATGGGGCTCATCCCAGCAAGTGTGTCACCATTCAGAGGACGCTTGATGGACGGCTGCAGGTAGGACGATACGCTTATCTGGATCATTCATTACATGCACACGGATACATGGATATGAGGTCACATTAGTATTCTATCTGTCAAGTTACATTTTAACATCAAATACGTTTTAGCCTCATTACAGTTATTTTGTTTCATGAATTCAAACAAAACCCATGATAATCACTTATTCAGCATAATATCGAGGTTTGTGCATATTATAATTTCCCAGAGCCCAAGGAGACCTCTTCATTTTGCTTGATTTATTCAACAAACAGTTGAAAATCCCAAAGATATTTGGTGTGTTATCACATATGGCAAAGAAAAGCACCATTCCTCACTTTTGAGAAGCTGGAATCACTGAACATTTGGCATTTTCGCATTATAAAATGGAATGGTTATGAATTTAGCACAAAAATGAACATGATGAAGTAAAAAAAAAAAAAAACGGGTAAGAAGTTTTTAGGATATCTCTGCAGTAGACCAAAGATGTGCTGGACCCATTTCTAAAAGTCTTTTGACGAGTGTGTATTTGTCTAGTCGGAACATGCCGTTCACCACAACAGTGAAGTAAAAAAGCTGTATTCCAATAATTGACTAAAAACTATGTTTGACCTCGGCCGTAAGGACAGCAAGTTTACAAATGAATTAACTCAGTTTTCCTGTATTCATTCTCTGCATTGTTGTTGTTGTTCCTCCCAGGTGGCTGGACGTAAAGGGTTCCCTCATGTAATCTATGCTCGGCTGTGGCGGTGGCCTGACCTGCATAAGAACGAACTGAAGCATGTCAAATACTGCCAGTTTGCCTTCGACCTCAAGTGTGACAATGTGTGTGTCAACCCCTATCACTATGAGAGAGTTGTGTCTCCTGGCATAGGTAAGGAACAGGCGGGTGACGGGGGGGGGGGGGGGGTTCAGTGTCGTAGTTTCACTTCTGTTTATTATAGCGTACTGAAGTGACCAACGGCTGCAAATTAATGTAAACAGTGTTTCAGTAATTGTTCCATGTGCCATTTGTTTTAGTTCAACTTATACAACCTACAGTCTGCAACATAAGGGACATTTATTAGTAATGCAGGTATGAAGTTGGCATTTTCAGTGACCAGTTCCACCTCTTTTTCCCTCTCCTTGGTCCACAGACCTGTCAGGCCTGACACTGACCAGTTCTGGACCCAGCACAGGACTGATGGTTAAGGACGAGTACGATTTTGACGGACCGCAGAGTCTGCCCTCCATCGAGGGAGGGCACTCCATCCAGACCATCCAGCACCCCCCGTCCGGCAGCCGTCCAGCCCCATCTGAACCATTCGCGACTCCAAACCTGCTCCCACCTGCTGAGGCCTCCACCTCCGCCTCAACAGCATCCTTCCCTGCCATTGCTGCCGGATCAGGCAGTAAGATACAGTTGTAAAATATTCCTGTGTGTGTGTGCTTTTTGTCAGCCTGTTTGTCCTCATATCTGTGTGTGTTCGCACAGGAAGTACGTGTGAAGTGTGAAGACAATACAGTCTTCAACCATCGAATGCGTTTTAAAATATGCACATGTTCACTATTAAATAATTAATATTCAAGGCATTTTCTGCTTCTGTTTTGTGAATTGTCCAGTGAGCATTTGTGAAGGCGACAGCGGTACGTTGAGTTGTGAGCTTGTGCTCTGTGGATCTCTGATTTCTGTTCTCCTTTTCTCTTCAGGCGCCAGCTCAACCTGGACCAGAAACAGCAGCTTCACCCCCAACATACCCCACCACACCAATGGTCATCTACAGCACCACCCTCCTATGCCACATCCAACACACTACTGTAAGTACACCCTGTTACTAGCTGCAAGTTATTCCACGGACAGAATCACGCACTTGAACTTAAATGTTTTTGCAAAGTGAGCAATCGCTGCTATAACACTCCGTCTGCTTCTCCCAGGGCCAGTGCATAACGAGCTCGCCTTTCAGCCTCCTATATCTAATCATCCAGGTGAGAACACACGACACAGAGTACACAAGTACATAAACATTGGACAGAAATGTCTGGACTGGTATATTAGAAAGCTTGTTCGCTGTCACTCATCCTTGCTAGAGGCAGTGTTGTCGCTATCAACTGCCTTTTTTAAAGGTTTGAAGCTGAATTAGTATAAAGCCGTTTTAATATGCTCGGTTTGATTGCCTCTGTGTCGTCTTCAGATTGGCATAATTGAAAATTTACTAGTTAACTGTTTCAGCACTGCATGCTATAACAAAAATACAGTTTTTAGTATTTCGTTTTAATGAAGAAATTATTTAAATTAAACGAATTGATTCAAAATTGTATTGTTGATGAATGGTTTTTCACTCAGATGAAAATAACCTTTCAGTCATTAGACTTTCATAAATGTGAAATGTTGCTTGGTTTGTCTTTTATTTATAACTTGAACACAAAAGTCACACAAGAATCACTGACATCTGGTTCGTTCTTGTCTTAGCTCCTGACTACTGGTGCTCCATTGCCTATTTTGAGATGGACGTTCAGGTCGGGGAGACGTTTAAAGTGCCGTCCTCTTGCCCCATCGTGACAGTGGACGGCTATGTCGACCCCTCCGGAGGGGACAGGTTCTGTTTGGGCCAGCTGAGCAACGTACATCGCACTGAGGCTATTGAGAGAGCAAGGTAGGTGGTCCATTCGGCCTCAGTATTCAGCACAGAACAGTTAAAACCGTACTCTTAATGTACTATAGTGCCATAATAACAGCATTTTGAATTATGCAAAGAGAGCTTTTCTGTTTCTGAAATAACAACAAATAAAACGAGACATCACCCCCCCCAACATTCAGGACAACTGGGACGTGAAACACATTAAAATTCGGCATGTTTTGCTGGCCGCACGGCACTATTGTCGCTCACATTCGCTCCCTATTTTCCTTACTTCCTCTTTCCTCTCTCCCAGGCTTCACATCGGCAAAGGCGTTCAGCTGGAGTGTAAGGGCGAGGGAGATGTGTGGGTGCGATGCCTCAGCGACCACGCAGTGTTTGTTCAGAGCTACTACCTGGACAGAGAGGCGGGCCGAGCCCCTGGAGACGCTGTTCACAAAATCTACCCCAGCGCGTACATCAAGGTAGGGGACACGGGTCATTGGGCCGTAAACAGAGGACATCAGTCAGAGCTGACATTTCTTAAAATGTTCTTTTTCCTCTCAGGGGGAAACAGCTGAGTGCAAGCCGCAAACATCACCGCGGGCATTCTGCCCTTTAGAAACACTGGTTTCCTACAGCTCTCGTGTTGCCACAGTTTCCCATCTTGTCACGTCTCTCACGAGAGGTTATTGTACATCTTCACAAAGGCCAGCTCTTACTGATGTTCTCCCCGATCGGCGGCCTCCGGTGCTTCCGTTTCTCTTGCGCAGGGGGGGCTAATTGCTGCTGCGTGTACGGCATTTAAAGTCTCTTCTCTCCCGCCAGGTGTTTGACCTTCGCCAGTGCCACAGACAGATGCAGCAGCAGGCTGCCACGGCTCAGGCAGCAGCTGCAGCCCAGGCAGCCGCGGTGGCTGGAAATATACCTGGACCCGGATCAGTAGGAGGGATCGCTCCAGCTATTAGTAAGATACTGTTACTGCAAATGCATATATGAACATTCACACACAGAGGCAGCGGCTCCAGCTGTCAGTTAGGCTTGATGATGCACGTATGGTGAAAATGTTCCTGCCAATGAGCAGTATTGTATATTGTATAATCACTTGAAATCACACTTAATTCGTTTTTTAAATCTTGGGTTAATATAATGTATTTAAATGTTTCTTCAGATTTGAATGATTAGCACATCTGGTGTTAAGGTTGTCATACTTGCAGCATCACACTGGCCTGACTCTCGTCTCTCCTCCCACCCACTCAGGTCTGTCAGCAGCAGCCGGTATCGGGGTAGACGACCTCCGCAGGCTGTGTATTCTCAGGATGAGCTTTGTTAAGGGCTGGGGGCCCGACTACCCCCGCCAGAGCATCAAGGAGACCCCCTGCTGGATCGAGATCCACCTGCACAGGGCGCTACAGTTACTGGACGAGGTTCTGCACACTATGCCTATAGCAGACCCACAGCCTCTGGACTAAGATCTTCATAACTGCAGCATACAGTGGGAAGTCGTCCTCAGTGAACTGTCTTGCGTGGAAAAGCCAGTGAAACGGCTGTGACACTGAAGCTGGAAAAAAAATGCGTTCGGGTGTGTTTGATGCACCTTTGTGCACTGTGGCCCCTATTTTTTTACTTTTTAAGTAAGAGTGACACTAAAATGAGCCAAAGCCATATATTAAAAATATATTTATCTATATTTTTGATAGATGGCTTTGATTTTTTTTGGGATGACTGGAATGGTGAACTGTAGGACTAGAAACGGACGTCACAAGTAATCACAGTTATAAAGTAGTACATTTTCCCAACATGCACACATGACCTACAGATCCCACACAACTGGAATGTTCACCAACTACTCGGCACCCCTGGAGTTCACAACCACCGACTCCTAACGGACTCACTGAACAATACGAGAACATCTGGGCGCTGTCCAGCTGCGGGACGCGGCGCTGTACACGCAGGCTCCTCGTATCCAGGGTCTGGGCACCAGAGTGCGGCCGGCTTTTCTGTTGGGTCACTGTCACTCTGTCCGGCCGAATAAAGGAGCGGCGGCACTCTGAACCACCAGCGTCGCTGCTCGACAGTGATGAAGACCGCCCCGCGGGATAAGGCCATTAGACAGAGAATGAAATGACGTGCACCGTGCTTAAAGCCGACTCTCCAGGTCATAGTCTGTGGACTACTCCAGGTCAGGTGTTGTCAAACTAAAGGTTTGGACCCTTCTAAAGTGGTTGCGGGCCTGGTGGATGTCCAATGACAAATACCCTGGTGTTCTGGAATGTTAATGTGGAATTGCCCAATGATGATACAATATATTTGTTTTCATTGACTCACTGTGATTTATATCATTTCTTCACTCACTAAAATAACCACCAGTGGTGACAAAGATGCTCATTTTAAGTCATTTATCATCGGTCACTTTCCATCACGGTCGCCTCCCATCTGTTTCAGGTATGGTTACCGCTTTTGAAGACGCCCTCTTTTATGCTGCCACAGAGGACATATCTCGTACATATTCTGTGAACTGCTTTTCCTTTTCTCACTTTCAGACTGAGAGCAACAAAACAAAAACAGCTGGGGTGCTTTTTGGTTCAATAAGACTGAAGTAAGAAAGCAGAGAAGAGGCAGCGAGTTGATGCTAGATGTCTGAGATTTAATCACAGTACAAAGGAACAGGGTTTATCAGTGTTTTGGCAAACCAAAGTCCTAATTCCTCAGAAACATACTGTAAGTCTATTACGATTATGAGAGCAAGAATTCCAGTCAGATGCTGGACTTTGCCCCGGTTACATTCATTTGGAGGGGTCTTCATTTGAATTTTAAAGGTAATTATGTTTTTGTATTCATCTCGATTTTATAGATTTTTATCTCCAAGCATACCTGACAGTCTCCACGCACGTTAAGAATCATTGTACTTTAAATATCTTATGACTTGCAGCCCACTTATATACTACTTGATCCAGGTCTTGTCTGTAGTTTGCTGACAAAGATTTTAGAGTTGAAGACAGTTTCCCAGCAATATTGATATATATTTTTGGTTTTATTTACTTTTATTAATTGATTTGTATTATATTTTTAGCACTTTACTTTATTTTTCCGTCTTGTTCTTGATTCAATAACCTTTTATTTTGAGGTGGTTGTCCTGCGATATGAACAAGGGAGTGGATAGGATGGTTTATATTTCACGTAGGCTTGTGATCAAAGGCAACAATGTCATGCATTTGTATTTAAAACACATGTAACACTAAGACATCTTTTTTTTAAATCTGTTTTTGCCCTTTCACTCTTCAGGCATTTACACACATCTGTAGGGATTCTTTTGGCTGTTCTGAGTATAGTTTTTTCTTTTTGATTGCAGTTTTGTTCTCTCCTTCTTTTTAATCCATGTAAATAACTGTTTTTTGAAATGCATGTCAATGTTTGCATGAATTTTAAATGGCAAATTAGACCCCTTTATCCCTATACTCTTTTTAAAATAGAGCACATCACTTGTCGAGCATTACAGAGGGAAACTGGACTATCGGAGTAGAGTAGAAACCAGCACCTGCTGCATACTGGTGTGTTCCTGGTTTATAAGAACAGCATTAAAGGCACACAGAGAGAAACTACATTAGTCATAATTGACTTAAATGATCCAATTGAATTATATAAAGTCATCTTTTTAGCAGCGAAGCTCCTAAAGAAGGAAACTTGTCTCCCAAAACCCAACTGTGTATAAATACAGGAGCTCCCATCAGTTTTACGTGTGCAGCCTCGCTTTGGAAGTGAAAGCACAGGCATGATATTTTCTCTCTCGCAGGTGTTGACACGGGTGACGGTATCGTGACGCACAGAAATGATTTGATCTCAACATGAGTCCCCTCCTCTTCTCTGCCACCGCGCTGCAATGTGATACATTGTTACTCTGTTTTTAAGGGCATTTGTTAGAGATTACACACACATTGATTAGGATTACAAATTTCCTTTAACTCATGTTGAGACTCAAACATCTGTTCATGCTTATTATTTTTCCACACCAAACTGCCGTACAGTATATTCTTTCTGGGTATCTCCTACCATAACTATATATTTTTGAACAATGCTCTCGTGGTGGGTTACAGGTGAAATGGAAAAAGACAAATCGGATTTTCTCAAGGTTTAGTTGATATTTGGGGTCTTTTTGCCAGAAAATAATCCACTTTGCCAACCACTCGCTTTGTCCCCCCTCTGTCCCATCTTAGATTATTTGACTATAATTTGAATAGCATTGTTAAAAAATGTCCGACATCAGGGATTAAAATGGTCCAACTTTGGGATTTATTTACATAATTATGCATCTGATGGATTGAAGAGCAGGAAACAGGATATTTTATGCGTTACTGAAAGAAACTGATGCTGAATCGTGCTTGTGGAGAAATCATCGGTTTTATTCTGTTGTGCTTTACGGTGGACAGATGTTTTTATATTACTTGCAGTTATTATAGGAGCCTAAAGACAGCTCAAATGAGTTGATGCTGACTACTATGACAGGTTGCAGATATAAAAGTTACCTGTATTTCTTATGTGAAAGTCTGTAATTAAACATGGAGTGATATTCTCTAAGTGGTGACCTTTTTATTTTCTCAACAAGTTAACAAGGGTAAAACTGTTGTATTTAATATTTAACTTTAAAGGCTCACATGTTTTTTTTTCAGTAACTCTGATTACACTTTTGATCAGGTTTAAGTTGGGTCGAGCTATATTTGGAAATAAGTAAATAAAAATATATAAGTAAGTCACTGAGTAGATGTTTTTCACAGCAGTCATTTTGACATCATAGCAGGAAAAGCACAGGCATATTTAATGATGACCGCATTCCATTTAGTGGAGGTGCTGGTATTAGATCACTGAGACACTTATTTTGTTATTTCCTGCTATGATGTCAAAATGTCATGAATGAAAAAGATCTTTAGAAATGAGAGAGGTTAAGTTGTCTTGAGCGTTCTTTGGTGTAAGTGTGCCTGTCACACACACCTGTTAGCTTTGTTGCACCGTTATCATATTCCTTTCCACGGACGACATTCTTACATGTAACAGTAGGAAAGTAATAAAATAAATATCAATATCAATATTTTTGATGATGGCTAAATTCCAATTTCAGTTTCAGGGTCCTTGTATTGGGCCTTGCTGCCACACTGGGACACTTGAATAGAGCGGAGCCATTATTAGTAACATGCTTTTATTACTTGCGACAAGTCAATGTGTGTGCTGTGAAAAAGGTCTTTTCTGAACATGAATGCTGGTGATTGAAGCATAGCCCCACCCACATACAACCTGAGCTGAAACTCCTCAGCTACATCTGAAAGCTGTGGTTGTGTTGGGCCTTTAATGACAGATTATAGTCATAGTATGTTCTGCTATCCGTCTTTCAGCTCCAGCTCCAGGATCATTCCCAAATTTGTCCGAGTGACATCTGAATGTATTTAACATGTTTGATAGAGTCACAGCAGCTTCAACTGGTCTGAGGCTAAAACAGGAGGTGACATTTTTTAAATCCTGACCACACATTGTGCAAGTGTAAATATAAGAATTTATGTTCGAGAAGTGAGAGCTGCACCTTGTATTGTTCTCTATTGTTGTACTACAAACTTGAACCTGATAATACACAGCCAAATAAAAATAAACTTTTTGGCTACAGGGACTTTTCCTTGTGATAGGAACTGTGACTAAAGAATCACGATCAGAGCCAGGGGGCTGTTTTACAAAAGTGTTTTCAGAAGCAGAAGAAATTGGTGGCAGCATAACATTTACTAGGGATTCCCTACCAAGTCTCTTACATGGGCCGTGTTTTTATTTGTGAAACGCGTCAAAATGAGGGAGAGGAAATGATATCATGTTGCAATTGTGTTAAACTGGTTCCTTAAAAAGCAGAGTCAGGTTCCTGGCATCCAGAGAAGGTTCCCACAGGATATGGAAGATGAATGTAAGCACAAACACGAATAAATGAATTAATCACAGTAGAATGACATGGCTTTAAATGAAACCGTCTTTATTAAGTAACTTTAATATCAGAAAAATAAAACTCTTAAATTCTCTTTACAGCAAATATATAATATCAGTGCTTTGGCCGCAATAACTTAAAAGGCCATTATAAAATATAGGCTGCTTTTAAACTCCTGACTCAATTTGAAGAATGTATATGCCATAAGACTCCCCCTACATATACATAACAAAAGTGTAGTAAAATTAGCAAATACTTTGAACTGTTGGTACAGCTTAACAACATATGTATTTATATATAGATAATCTAAGATACATTTTACAGTATACCGTTCTTAATTTGGTGGCGTACAGACATTGACAGGCAGCTTGAATCCTTGGCCTTTTTACAGTTGCAGTGTGACGTTTTAAACATTGGCGGTACACTATGAAGACATGCCTGTGATGCACATTCCATTATCCACTATTTTAAACAGCAGCTATCAATACTATTATGATCAATACTGTAAACTAAATTAACTAGACTACAAAGCAGATAGCATTGACACCCGCCTGCAACATTTCTGGGTTTCTAACTCTTCATTCACTTAATCACTCAGAAGAAAAAGAAAAAAAAATAGGTTTTCTTAAAAAGAATTTTTTTTAAAAATCTTATTGTAAACATTTTAATATAGATATATTTATGTATATATATGAAATGTAACAAAATAAAAATAAGTTCTGTATATTTATCAGTCATTAACAGTAATATTATATAATACATACACAAAAATGTCAATAAACTGGGGGCAGACAGTGTATTGCATTCCCTCAGAGAGAGAAAGAGAGCCACGAGATCGACCCTTCGTAGAGCTGAGAGAAGTCAAATAAAAAGGACGGAGAGAAGACCAGCGGGGTCAGAAGCAGGTGTGGTTTTTTTGCACTTTCGGGACTCATTTGGTTCCATTTCCTCAAGAAAGCTCAATCCGTGAAAAGAGGCGATATTCAGGAAACGGAGCTAAGCGATGGAATAACTCCCAAATACTGTTTACAGCTGGAATGCTAGAGGGACTGCAGTCCAATGTCCACACGGCAAAGCAACAGTATTGACCTCATGTAGTGTCAGCACAGTCCAACATCAAATCACTTCAGCCGCTTCCCCTTAGAAATGTCCCATCAGCTCATTCAATCCTGTAAAAAACAAAGTCTAGAGACACTGGTTTAAAGCTAAGAGTTGAGATGATTTCTGCCTATTTGTACCTTTTCTTCACTTTTCAGGTGGAGGAACGGACAGGTGCACATGTTGAAGGTGGGGTGGGGTGGAATCTGAACGCGTTTAGTGTCCCATCTGGTCAATACTGTGATAAGATATGAGGATATCTGTGCTTAGTAGGGCACAGGACAACAGCAAATGAGCTGATGAAACATGAAAAGCTAAAAGTGTGTACCATTTGAAACACCTCTTCATTGCATTAAAGCAGGTAACGACGGTTAACGACAGTTAACGACTGAAATGCCTGTCTACAAGTTTATGCCCACGGTTGTTTGAGCTCTGTAATACCCGAGGAGTTTAATTTATCTAGTGCTTCCTCGAGTAGTTAAACAGACAATTTTTGCATAGGCCTGGTAGACAAATCATGGGATTAAATAAAAGCCAAGTAAAGTCAGGGGTGGCCTTTGTCTCAATTTTGCATTACAATGGAATTCTTTTGCCGACTGCATACCTTCAATGACACAAAATGGCTGTGACGAGACGGCCACAGGGTGGAGCAGTTCAAGTGAAAGAAAAGGATACTACTGAGATGGCAGAAAAGTCAGCAAACCGTCTGTACAGTACGGGGTTTTGTTCCAGATCACAGCTGTCAACATAGCAGAGTTTCCTAGAATATCAGCGCGTTTGGCTCCCAGGTGAGGTTGAACTATTAAATTAGCCATTCTTATACCATCTACTAAAGTGACTGTGACACAGGGGAGGAGGAATGTTAGCAAAAAAAAAAAAAAAAAGGTACGAGATGTGCACATCTTTCTGGCTGAAAACCACCACATGGTTTCCCAAACAATGATTTTGTCAAGATGAAAAGGCAAAAAAAAAAAAAAACACAGAAGAAAACATGAAACGGAAATACACTAAACGGGAGTGTTTGGTGCGAAAAAGATAAAGAAATAGGTGGTAAATGCTTGACAAAGGCTCAACAAAATAGGAAGCAAAAGAAAAGATCCCTGTGACATAACCTTTGTTCCACCAGGATTCATTTAAGAGATTGAAGTTCGACAAATACAATAAGACCTCAGTCTGTCAGCTTGTGTTCTTTCGAGCTAAACTCTGGATTTGTAGATAGTGTTGTCAGTTAATTACAGGCTTTCCAAAAAGGCCACACGTTTGTTTTAAGACAGAGCAACACTGTGTCCGCTGAAGCAGTCGTTTGTTTTGTTTACTCAGCACGGAAATAGGCACAAGTTTACCGTAAACATTTCTTTAAAAAGTAGAAACGGAAAGCAACATGGCAATACTGGATTGGTGTAACATCCTGGTACAAAAAGGAGTTACCCACTTGTTGGCTCTAATCTAGGAAAGAGGGAAACCACTGGAGTGTCATCTTTGCAATTGCGGGTTTGACCCACTTGGTGATTTTGCGTGTATCATTGTGCTGTTAATATCTGCGATGCTCCGAAATATTCAGATTTATGATCTGCGGCATGTAAACGTCAAATCCTGTTTAAAGTAGCACAGATATACCTCGCTAGCCTTATAATATTTATGTAAATTATCTGGCATAGAGTGGCATTTTGTGGCATTTGGACATATCCAGTTTACCGCACAAGGCATTCAAATTCTGTGGCAACCACAAAAGTAGTATTCATTTATATATATTCATTTGTGGAACTCACTATATGTAAACATGCTCGCCTCATCTTTTTTACACTCAAAGTTTCCTGCTGTGAGCACAATAATTGAGAGGGAAAGGGGTTGGGCCATATTTCAGCACATAAAAACAACTGTAGCAGCAAAAACAAAAATTTAAAAATGGATAAAACGTTTGAGATGTAGACAAAAAAAGGAAAACTTTAGCCCAAAAGCCAATTTTTAAAATAAAACGTAGGTAGAAACTGATAACTAGACGTCTCAGGGAGTAGAAACTATAAATCAAAAATCATGATGACCACAAAAAAAACACACATATATGTATATATATATATATTATATATATATATCCATCCCACCCCACCCAATGCTACACAGAGGGTTTCCAACCCTCCCATTGATCAAATCAATCAAGGAAGAAGACTTCACAATAGCAGGAACATGAACATGAACATGCCCTAAATACAGATCATTCCTTATTCACCTATTCTTCCTCACCTTTGTCTACCAAACACCAGCTTGGACAAAACAGGGGTGAGGACACACCCAGACACTGATTTGGGGTCAGTTTTGTAATTTCCCCACACATGTTATGAGTTGGAAGTGTTGGGGAGGCTGATCCCTCAGCAGCCATCAAGGGTAGTGGATTAAAATCACATGTTGCGGAGCTGAATGGCCTGTGTAACAGGGGACAGGCACACAGGGCAAACAGCATCTGGACCCTGGCATATGTGGGTGGCACAATCTAGACAGAAGAGGTTGTGGCCGCAGGGAACCAAGGCAGCGATCACCTGGTTATCCATGCAGTGGATACATATCTCTTGTCCTCTCCCTGCTGATCCGAGCACGGGTCGGTAGGAGAGGGAGGTTTCAGGAGGGGAGGAAGAGGAGGCGGTGCTTTCACTGGAAGAGGAGAAGGCCGAGCTGTAAGAGGGGAACCTGTGGGCATCGAGGGCGCCAGCTGAGCCAAAAGGCCCCCGGTGAACGCGCTGGGCCTGAGGGTGCTCCAAGGCTTCTGTCCCAGAGAGGGTTGGAGAGAGCCGGGGCGTCCCAGGCTGACTCGTCTGGAGGCAACAATGACAACGGTTAGTGGGTGACCATCATCATAAAAAATAGAACGTCTTAAACACTCAAAACTAATATTTCTTAAATATAAAAACACCAACATGGATCATTGTTGCCTTTTCTGGGCAGTTAGGTTAACTGAACAGAGTTTCAAACAAACGTGTCCTTGTTCTTTTCAGGAAAAGGGTCAAATGTTATCAGTAGATACAAATGGCAACGGTCAGTGTAATGAGCTAGCTCACAAAATGTATGTACAGCAACACAGACAGGCGTGTCACAATGAATATTGAAAGGACCTTCGTTTTTTCTTGGTACATGAGAATCAATCTGTGTATAGTAAATTTAAGTATCACTGCAATAACTAATAGTAATCGCAGATATGATACTTAAATTTCAATGCCAAACACCCTCCGCATATTATCCACAATAAAGGACATAAAAAAGCTCAAACTGTGGGAAAGATAATGTCTGCACATGAGGCCATAAACTCCCGCTGAATTTCACCTACCTGAGATTGCCGCGCATCAAAAATCTGGGGGGGCTGGTGGTCCACAAAGGGGCTCCAGATTTGTGGTTGTGTAGCAGGGTGCGAAGCTTGGGCAGTGGAGATGGTCAACGGGTCAAATCCTAAGGAGGAGCCCCCACCACCCAGGCTGACTAGCTCCTCAGACCCCACAGGAAGAAGGCTGTCACCAAACCAGAAACTTGCGCTGCCGCCATTGCTGTTGTTGTTGTTGTTGTTGTTAGCATTGGTGTTAAACGCACAGGTCGGGCTGAAATCTGCCATGCGGTTGCAGTTACCGCTGCCGTGGAAAGAATCAGCTGAGCTGGAGCCGCTGCCCAGGGAACTGGAGCTGTCGTTGCGGTAGGTGGAAGACATCCTGACGCCACTGTTAATATTGCTATTGATTCGATGAGTACCATTGATGCTCATTGGCAGCAAGCCGCCGCCGCCACCAGCAACGCTGCCACCAGCACCACCACCTGGTGATGATGCACCGGCATGAAGCCACCCAGCCTCCCCTGGACCAACTGGTATTGCAGAACTCTCAAAGCTGACGTCTGTCCCGTTGAACTGGAAGTCATTGTTGTCTGCACCGGGAGCCTCGATGCCTCCGCAGGTTCCTGTGCGGAGGGCAATGTGCGCCTCGATCTCATCCCTCGCCCGGTCCACATTCTCCGGCATCCCGGTGACCTCAAACACCGGCTCTTTGTCACGACTCGGAGTAACAATGTAGGTGTGGGTCTGTTGCTGAATACGTTTGATGGTTGCCCCTGAAAGATATGACCAGAACAAGACACCACGTTTAAATGACTGCCCTGGTCACATGGCCACATGAATGTCAAGAGTGCACCATTAAATGTAGTTTCCCCACACGATATGCGTGACCATTCCTGAGAATTATACATCAGTATAAACAAATGGCACTAGGAAGAAGAGAAAAGGAAGTGCCAAAAGCAAAAAATAGTTAAGTATTAATAGTGCTGAATGCATTAGCTGGAGAAAATCTGAAAGAAAACAATGTAACAGATCTGTGAACTTTATTTCTGCTTCTTAATACAGCGTGCAGACAATTTACCACAAGCAGAGTAATGCTAAAGAATCCACTCACATTACCAGCATTATACATTTCAGTAATTCCACTTGTTTTTTCTAACAATGATAACCGACATTAAAACTGGAAGAAGCACAGTTGTGCAATAATTATAGCACTGAACTTCAGGCTGTCCTGGTGACTCAGCTGGTTAAAGCGCATATCTCCCAGCCACAAGACCATGAGTTTCAGTCTGTGTAGCAACCTTTTTAAATGTCAATTCTATCTATTTCAAAAGAATGTCTTACATTTCCTTTTGACACATGGTTCACTGGTAACCGTTTCAAAACAGAGAAGCACAGAAACAAATCCTGGAGTGCATTCACAAAAATGAATGTGCCACAATTAATGGGTAATTAGCAGACGCATTTTATCTTAATGCTTGTAAACACCAAATATTGGATATTAAAACTCCACACTGCCTCTTGCATCTGTGGCAGTGTTTCCTCACTATAATCAAATTTGATGTCTTTTTGACTCGTTACCTCACCCTCTCCTGCCTAATGGCACATGGTTGAGAACTGCTGCAGTTCAATATACAAATTAACCCCAGAGCTTTCTGACACTGAGGTGGCAATGTCAACAGGGCGATGGGGTTAAAGACACAGTGAGAGCAAAATGTTACCCTCTGGTGTAGGGCTGAGTATATTAAAACCCTTTCAGAAGCTGCTCACAAAGAAACCAAAACGTGTTATGTATGGACTCTTACAGCAATGATGCTCATGTGTTAGTCAGAAACAAAGCCTACATAGGTAACTACCTACACTGGGTATATACAAGCATGTTTTCCATTCACGCTAAAAATCAGTATGAAAAGAAATGCCAAATCTTTTTCACATTTTCAGTCCAGTGGCTGGAGAAAACAATGTTTATTTGAATAAATGATGAATTAAAAAAAGACCCACCTTTGGGACCCACGACCAGGCCTACAACACGATATGGTACCCGCACCTGTAGAGTTGAAATTACACAGTTTATCTATGCACACTTTAAACAAAGAGAGCCTCTATGAAACAATTGCGCTTGCATGGTAACATACACACCATTGGGTTATTAGAACAAAAGTTCTAAAGATGAAACAGACATCCTTATGCAGTGAATCATATTATTACTCATAATTACGTGCTTGCTGACCTGAATGGTCGTCTGTCCAGGTAGAGAGGGGGTCCCTGGACCGGTTACAGTAGCCAGAGGGCCCGTCTTGTTTCGAGAGGCTCTGATGAGGGAGAAGTGCTCGGCTGCAGACAGGATCTCCCTCTTAGCCATGGCCACATCTTCTTTGCGCCCGGTCACAACAAAGACAGGCTGCTCTCCCCTCACTGGTGTCTTAATGTAGGTGTTGGTTTTGCCTCGAAGTGCCTTAATCTTACAGCCTGTGGGGGAGAATTTGATTATTCCCAATTACATTACATACACACACACACACACACAACATTAAACTCTGATCATCAGTATCTCCAAATTTAACTGATAAAAGATCATAGCAAAAGCAATTTCAGTTTCCTATCACTAATGCGATTTAAACGTTGCACAGCTTATAAATTAAATATTCCTTTCAGCTGTGGTTGAGAGTCCAGCATCATTACCAGAGCCATTTCCTGTTTTTGTCAACACTGCAGTCTGTGCACCCTCCCCCAACTGGTCTAAAATACGACATAATAACACCCTCAACCCTACCATTGAGCTATGTAAAGTTTATGTAAAAGACCATATAAAGGCGTTGGATATAAAAAAAAGCACATCGTGATGAGTGGAACTCAAAAATCTTATGTTATGTCACGGAGCTAACTATAACCTACAGCTGATGTGGCAAAGCAATTGTGACCAACATGGTGCTCTGCATGTTCTCCTCCGAGACAAAGCCAAGCCTGGTTTAGGCAAGACAAGACACGGCTGAGGACAGGCTCACTGTCAGCGAAGCACAGACATAACATCCTTAATACAGACGAGCTGTCAAAGCCAGAAGACACAGAGGGACCTGCTGGTTGATAAAAACATGCGATGTAAACTTTTCTTGAGGGTGTTGGGCGAGGGTGTTGTTGACCCAGTTACGAACAGTGCTAAGCTAGCTGGTTTACAGCTAACGTTAACTGTTTAAAGATTTGATGAAATATTTGGATGAGTTTGGTTTAATTATACATGCTTTTACTGTTTGAACTATACATAACCAGTCACATTAAAAAATGTACTTGTAAAAATGTTTACCAATTATATAAAATAGCGTATACTGGTTCCTGTTAGTGTGTGACACAAAGTTAACTCACTGGTTAGCTAACGTTGGTTCTCGCTACAAAATAAACTTAAATATAGACATGTTCTATCGTAACTCTGCATTTTCTTTATATTATAACATTCCGTTGTAATAAGTTAGCTTACTACATGCATTTATCTGCGTTTGTTCTTGTGTACATCTTATTTTGCACACTTTACTGCTGCCTGAACAATCTTCCAACTAAGTTTCGTTCGTACTCCCTTTAGCAAGTTAACGTTAGCTAATAAATCCAACCAAAACCACCAGAAAGACAGCAAAGACTCACCCTGCCTGCCCACAATCTCCGCGACGTGCTCGGAGCTCGGCACGGCCACACACTCGGTGGTGTTTACGCTCTTTCGCCGACTCAACAGCGAAGGCTCGGCCTCGTAGCCCGACTCCCCGTACACGCCGGGCGGTAGCATCGCCATGCTGCTAGCCGGTGGTAGGGCGCTGCCGCCGACCCCAGTATCGTCCCGCTCGTCTCCGTTGTACAACAAGACCGTCTCGACGTGCGACGGCTCCATCACGGACGAAATCACGGAGCCACTCGGCCCCGGTAGAAGGTGTTGACGGCGGTGGGCCTGCGCTAGCAACGAGCTACCGGTGCAGCCCGAGAACTCGGCAACTTCTGTCTCTTCGTCCTCGGGCGCTGTCGTTACGTTCACACCGTCTCCCGAGGGTCGCCGGTGCAAAGACAAGGGCTTCAATTCTAGGACCGTACCGAGGAGGTTGAAATGAGATACCGAGGGGAGCTGGTGCTGGTGGTGCTGGTGGTGGTGGTGAAAGGAGAGGCTCTCGTCTGCTTGTTCGGGGGTCTGGCTCTGGGTGCCGTGGTGCTCCTCTAGGCCCATACCGGCGAAAGCGTGCATTAGCGGCGGTGGAACCTCGGACTCTCCCTCGTCGGCCTCCAGCAAAGACGTGCTACTAGGCATGATGCAAAAACTTTTATAATATTGGCGTTAAACCGTAATCGATACGAATAATGAACCAATTTAGTTTTGGCTTACAAAAAAATAAAAAGCGACCAGCGCCTGTTGGTTGAAATGTGTAGCTTTTGTTTTGTCTTTCCAGCTCTCCATGCAGCCCTCCCTACACTGTAATCTCGTATTGCTGGATCACGCGAGACTTTGTTTTGGGGTCAGACGTGTATTCACTACTGTCAGGAAGACGCACTCAGTACGCATCGTGCAAGGTGTAATGAGAATACTTCATTATAATATGGTAATACATCTATGGGTGCCCTGGGGCCATGGGTGTAAAAAAAAAAAAGTCAATAATTGTGTGCCAGACATTCAATGAATGTGGTGGCAACAACCATCTTTTATGCAGTAGGCATCTCAGGTGCAAGCAGAAAAAACTGTAAAACATCAGAACAGCCAGCTCTATTCTGTGGTGTTTGCTAGATTCCATAAAGGAGATGAGAGAAAAAATGATGGTTGTCATAGACAAAACATCCTACCTCCTATATGAAACCCCAGAGTTCACTGTAAGTCAGTCACTTCATAATGGTTAACTTTGGGTATTTTGCTACTGTACTACAAGCTTCCTGTGGACATTATCATCAGTATCTTGTCTCGTTGCCACAAACATAGGTCTCATAATAAAAAGAAAAGTGTACCCTGGACACGGCCAAGAAACGGTACCATAACTTGATGCTATATTGAATTATTATGATGCGGACTTCTGCTACTGTCACAACTGAAATAAAGATAAAAGATTTAAATATTTTTGTTGAATCAAATACGTTTTCAATATACTAGCCATTACAGTATTTTTTGTATTGTGTAAACTGCCAAACACAACATTTGTAAGTGCACTATTTAACCACAATTTGCTAAATAGCAGCCACGTTGGAGTGTATCAAAGAAGGAAGATGCGCTTTCCAAGTATCTGGACGTGGCCCACGTGATCCTTTTATTGGCAAATGAGAGAGAGCAAGAGGACGGGCTTTTACAGATGACAGCCAATGACGTGCCACGTTCGTAATACGTTACTTAGCATTACTCGCATCCGGTTGAGCACTTGGTGGTGAGTAGCTAATATTACCGGGACAAAATAATGAATTAAGAAATGTTAATGTTTGAATTTGAGTTAACGCTAATTACTACAATGCGCCCATAAAACACGAATACACTTGCCATTAGAAAATGTTATAAATTTCAAGTGGTTTTCTGTCTCTAAACTATAAAGGCCAACCAGCTAGCTAGCTAGATAGCTTAAGCTAACAACTTGTCGCTAATGTTAATGTCCGTGTTTGCTTTGTCACAATTTTTGCCGTTTTGCTACCCTCTGTGTTGATTTTACTTTGATGTCTGCTAACATTTACTTCGGCAGGTACGCTCAGGTTTTTACTTTGAAGCTTGGCTCTCGGTCTTCAGGATGTACGGATCCTTTCGGGCGCTGTTGCAGGTGCTGTGGGCCCAGCTTCTATGTGGGTGGGTACTGGGCTCCGAGCTAACTTTTGAGCTTCCAGACAACGCTAAGCAGTGTTTCTACGAGGACATCATAATCGGCACCAAGTGTACACTGGAGTTTCAGGTGCGTGGGTCTTCTTTCGTCCCAAAGCTCATTCCTCCATCCTTATTAATCGTCCTAAGAGTCGAAGAGAGTCCAGGTTGTCCTCTTGAAGGAAATATCAGGCTTCAAAGATTAACGCCCTAGGGCTGGGAACATCTTTATATGAACAATCTGACTGATTAAAACAACCTTTTTAAAAATGTCTTTTACACACAGGAATTTTTATCAGTGTTTTGTTTCCTATTGTAATTTATAATGTAGCATGGATGCTCAGTGCATTAAAGACTGACTCAAACAGGTAGATTTCTTTCTTTGTGGGTATCATCATCTAAATCTGAATGTTGCCCCGTAAGCATTCGCTCAAATCTGTGAGAGTTGAGTGCCAGTTTTTAGATATGTATATGTTTATACCAGCAATCTAACAGCACAGTTTTGCAGTTTTCCATAGGTTTGTTTTTTCTGTAACAAGCTGAAGTTTTCAGTCATTTCAAGGCACATATTAAAGCAGTCTTTGACCTTTAGCTTTCATTTAGATCAATCTTATTAATCATAGTGTTTATATTCTCTCTTAATAAATGTATTGTGACATCATTATATTGTCATTCACAATGTGAATGCCTAAATATGACAATCTGTCACAGTGTGTGATATTAATTCTTTAGGACATATATTTTTAGGACATTATAGGATTGTGTTACTGATTTGGATGTGACAATCATGACATGAGTTTTGTCCATGTTGTCTTCCCTTTTTTCTTTGTCTCTGGACAACTTGACACTATTCATAATGGCTTGAGGGAGGAAAAAAAGTCATATAACTGAATAGATGGTCCTCCTGTCTTTGTTTTCCCAGGTTGTGACTGGTGGCCATTACGATGTGGACTGCCGTTTGGAGGACCCAGATAGCACTACACTCTACAAGGAGATGAAGAAACAATATGACAGCTTTACCTTCACAGCAGCCAAGAATGGCACCTACAAGTTCTGCTTCAGTAATGAGTTCTCCACCTTCACACACAAGACGGTTTATTTTGACTTCCAGGTCGGCGATGACCCTCCACTCTTCCCCAATGAAAACAGAGTCACTGCTCTCACCCAGGTGAGCTGTGTGTGCGAGGATGCTTATGCATTTGCATGGCTGTGTGTGAGGAAGTGAATGTGTCTTTAGGTTTTTAGGCGTGTATAGCATACGATTACATACATGCTTTGTGTAACTCTGACATAAACCCAGATTTGTTTTTATTTTATCTGACTAAGAAACTACAGGCTTATTTTCTAGACAGTATCTGGTGTAACATAAGATGATACATTTTTCTACATCTGTCTGTCAAACTAACACCTTTGTAGTTCCTATTACTACATGTTGTGTAGTTTTGTGACCTCTGTAAATTCCCAGCCAAGCTCCACCCAATTTGAACCTGAAAAGAGGTTTAACCTGCTGTAATGAATCACCTGTCTGGGTGCAAGTCCACGTCTGCCAATAGCTAACAGTCATGTTGGTTTTTGTTTTGTTTTTGTTTTTAACAGTTAACACGATCTATAATTTGTTTTAGGTTGCCTGTACTGCAAAGCTGGAGGTGCTAGCAACTGCAAGTCAGAAAAAACTGAACCCATGATCATATTTTTCAAACCCTTTAATATTTAACGGCCATAAACTAGCTAGATACTTGACTCCAAATCCTAAAGTGCACAGTTGTGAGGTCCAAAAATCTGATTAACTTAAATCTCTTCATTTTACAAGTTAAAGGATGTTTTAACGTTTGGTTTTCTTTGCTAATTTCCAGCCAGTTTAAATATCTTACATATGTCTTGGCTTACATTATGTTACCTTTTCCAGATGGAATCAGCCTGCGTGTCCATCCACGAGGCCCTGAAGTCGGTCATCGACTACCAGACACACTTCCGTCTCCGTGAGGCACAGGGACGCAGTCGGGCGGAGGACCTCAACACTCGTGTTGCATTCTGGTCTATTGGAGAAGCCATTATCCTTCTGGTGGTCAGCATCAGTCAGGTGGTCCTCCTGAGAAGCTTCTTCTCTGACAAGAAGACCACTACAACTCGCGTCGGATCGTAACAGTCTCTGAGCCCTGGGATCTAATTCATCACTTACTTTGTCCGCACCTGGGCTCGTGTGCACAGAGTGTGTTAGAATATCAGTGCTGATCTGAAGTTGGATCATATCAAACTGTCAGGTTGTACAACCTGACATGTCGTCCTCATTCTGCACTGGTATTCTTACTAACTTTATGCAAATTAGTCTTGAGCAAAAAGGTTATGTGTTTAAAATGTTTTTGAGGGGTAAGAAAACCTGAAGAAAGGCTTGTTTGTGTTGCTTGTAACTATATTTACTGGAGGCCATTCAGGCAGCTGGTGATATAGTTAAAGCAACCCTTAAATACTTTAAATATTTGAAATAATTTGTAAATGTGTTCTTATTTTATTTGTCTCTTTTTCTACCCCCATCATCTCATACCCTCTCTTTCCTGATCTATTCAAATTTTCTGCCCAAACTGTGCACTGAAATAACCATGGGAGTGGAAGTTGTGACTAAATGTACTCTTCATGTAGGGAGATGAGAATTTCTTTCCTTATCTGCAGAGCATTGGGTCTCTAAAACCACACTGGCAAGGCGAAGGGTTTTGCATTCGGTTATGAAAAATATGTTGCTTTTTTTCCCGTTGTTATTAAACATCATTGTATTAAGTGAGAAAGACTAGATGTTTGCTTTTATCAGCGTGGTCATTTTAGATGAGTCACTGGAAGGACTATGCTGTAGACGGAGTAAGCTATTTAATCCAATAGTAGCTTAAAACTGTTTATTTGTGTTGAAGGATTGAATTTAGAGACGCAGATGGTCTTTCCCTTGAGTGAGTGCAGCCAATTCTTTAAATATATTTAAGTCCCTTTTGTTAGATTCTACTTGCTCAATTATACATTGGGGTAAAGTCAAACTTCAGTTTGACCATACCTTGGGTTTTATTACATGTGTGGGAGACAAAAAAGAAACAACTCATTATTTTTGTGTTTAAAAAATGACATTGTGTGTTACGTGGCAATGCCAGCAATTTTAAGTGCACCAACATGTTATAAAAACTTTGTCTTTCACTGGTTCCCTTGCAACGTTCTATTTAATTCTGCCTTAGCTGTTTGAAGTGTAACAACCTATTTATCGTGTGGGCTGATATTGTCCTCTTGGTTTTATACACCACTGTTGTAAAATTCATGTTTTTCAAAAATATTGCTTGAATATAAGACCATTTAAGTATCTCATGAGTTGTAGTTGTAATTTGAAATTTTACTCACTGACTACTCAATTAGGTTTCTAAAGAAGGAAAGATGGTTTTGACAACTTTAAATCTAATGTCTCTAATGGTTTTCAGGTTTTCATCATCTGATACAATTACAAATACTGAAAGAAAAAGTCTAAACATGCACGTTTCATTCTTTAGATTGTTGCTAAACATTTGAGCCTCCAAAAAGCACTACATATGAAAGCCCGTAGGTTATACTTTCTCTCACTATTCACTGATTTGCAGACAAAGACACAAGCATGCCTGAAACATGTAATACCTGATTATACTGTAGTGATTTTGAAGTTTGTCTGTCTAATTCTTACAGCATACAACATCTGTGAATGTAACTGAGATCAGATCACCTGGCGAGGCTACAGGGCATCGCTGTTGTAATGTGACAATTTTGTCTCCAAATATACATTTTATATTCATGACAGCGACTTTTAAACCAAACCCCCTAAAAAGGCCCAAAATAAAATGGTTTGTTGACATAAGTTTGGTCTTGTCTAACTGTCAGAACCGATTCCAGAGACAACTAAAAGATATAATAGTATTATTGACATTTATTAGTTCTGGCTTGGCTTTGCCTCCATTGTTATGCTTTTCCCTTTCACCATGTTGATTGTCAGTTTTGTTAGGTGGTGCACTTTTAGGTTTATGAGCTGACAGGCCGTTTTTGGACACAAATTCAGCTCTGAGGCATTCTGGGAACTTGTTATTGGAATAGCTAAATAAACTATGTTAAAATGACGTGGTATGCTTTTTTTAGTCATCATTAATAAATACTTTTTTTTGTGTGTTTTTTTTTTTGTTAACTAGTTTTCAGCAAGGGGTGAAGTTTCTAAATACATTCTCTGGCCATGCTCGTTTTATCCTGTAGGGAGTGATATAATCAAGGCCATCATAGTCGGCTTTGCAATCACACAATATTTCAATATGTGCCTTAATCCGGCAGATACATAGGAGGTATTTTAAGCTTTTGACGTTTTTTTTCCCCCATTGTGGTTTTTTTGTCTTCATAAAGTCCCACGTACATTGTTTTTTAATCGGTCACGTCACAGTGTTCCTGCTCTGTGATTGGTCGTTCACGCGTCAATCATGTGCGCTAGTCGAGAAAGGAGACTGCGTTGGGCTCTCAATTTGACAGAAACTGAGTCGTGATCATTCCGGGCGAGCCGTGGGTGGATATCCTTCCCCGTTTATCTCCCCCATCGCTGAGATTATTGTGCCAGCTTGCTGAGTGGCTACATGGACGTCTTTTATTCGCCATATTGGGTTTAACGCCTGTCGTTTGTTTTTCGACGTGTGTGTGAAAGAAAAACGAGTCGGGTACGAGGGATATCTGACGTTGTTTGGCCGAACAAGGAACCTAACGTCGTTTTCCCAGGCTAAGCTAGCAGCAGCACGGCGTAACGGGTGGGGGTGATTTTTCTTATATTTCGGCCCTCGGAAAGCGAATATAAATTACGTCTCAGGAGTATGTTGTGGGATAATGACAAGCGCAGGAAGCAGATGTAATGGAGGAGGGCTTATTGGAGGGGAAGACATGTCGGTGGATGAGTATCGGTTGAACGGTCAGTAAAGTATTTCAGCTAAGCGAGGCTAATCGGTTAGCTAAATTGATCAAGGAAGTTGACTAGCCACCTTGCTAACTCGGCGACAAATGTATTACTGGACCAAGGGTCGCCTCAAACGCCTGAGTTATTAATAGAGTTGCGGATTCACGTAACAGCCTTGTGATGCCAATTTTTGAAAGCTGAAGTGAATGAAGTCACAGTGGGATTTTAACTGAAATGCTAGCTAATTGGTTTACCGTTAGCTAGAAAGTCGGAGCTTGTTGTAAACAAAGGGTGCCGAGCTCCGCCAGTCCACGGCGACGTGAACGTCACACCTCGAGATATCGTTGAGCGATTGTTTCACGGACACCGTTGCCTTTTTAATTTTTAACAGTGAAACGAACTCAAAGAAATGGATTTAAAGACTGCAGTGTTTAACGCGGCTAGGGACGGTAAGCTACGGCTGCTTCAGAAACTATTGGAGAACAAAGATGGACACGAGGTGACTAAGTTGATGGGAGAGAAGACTAACGGGGCCACCCCGCTCCTGATGGCCTCCCGGTACGGCCACCTGGACCTGGTAGAGTATCTGCTGGAGTGCTGCAGTGCTCCCGTTGAGGTCGGCGGGTCGGTGAACTTTGACGGGGAGACCATCGAGGGAGCGCCCCCTCTCTGGGCCGCCTCGGCGGCAGGTCACCTGAAGGTGGTCCAGTCTCTGCTGGGCCACGGAGCTTCTGTCAACAGCACGACCCTCACCAACTCCACCCCCCTGAGGGCAGCCTGCTTTGACGGTCACCTGGACATTGTGAAATACCTGGTGGAGCATAAAGCAGACCTGGAGGTGGCCAACAGACACGGCCACACGTGTCTCATGATTTCCTGCTACAAGGGACACAAAGATATAGCGCAGTACCTTCTGGAGAAAGGTGCAGATGTCAACAGGAAAAGTGTAAAAGGTGAGTGGGTAGCACACACACACACAACTGTCGGCCACAAGTCCTCTGACCCAGAGATCAGCTAAAAGGATTCATTATGCATTTTTTATTATGAGATAAAATATATAGATGGATAAAAATAAATGTTTTTATTGATCTTTATAGCAAGTCATTTTTGAGAAAATATAAACGTGATTATATTGTAAACAAGTAAAACATAATATATCGTACATCACAGGTGATCACGTACAGATTTCTGAAGTACACTTTGCTATAATAAGTAGGGAACAATAATATGAGACAATGATTAAAACATTAGCATGTTTCCATCTGAAGTGACTCAACAAAATAACATGAAATTCTGGTTCCACATTGGAAAGCTGCGATGACAACTACATCGGCTTGGACTGATTCTGTGGGTGTGTCAGAAAAGATCATATCTCTTTAGATGGCGATTTATAAATGCATGAAAACCAGCATCCATCAAATTTTTTTTTTATACATTTTTTAGGGTATTGTCTTTCACAAGGTGATGGACCACAAGATTGCCTAAAAAGAAAAGCACCAAAGGGATGCATTAAATAATTTTGTGTATCAAACACTTGAATGTGTATTGTTCCTTTCTACTTGGATTTGCTGTTAGTGAGCTAACTTCAGTCTCAACTCTGGATTGTCAGTACTATGACGGTGGTTCACTTCTTACCAATGTAAATCGCCATAGTAACATATGCTGCACGGCACACCTGCACCACACGAGATAAGGGATCAACGCGTGACTTGTCTGTGTCCGCTTCTTGCATGACATTTCATTGTGCTTTTGTATCCCGAGATCCTACAACTGAGACTGACTGAAGCACTAAATCCTTGTACTTTTTACCGCAAACCATGTAGACGACACATTAATTTGATGGAATAGTTTGCTTTTCGTCTGTAAAGTATGCTGCTCTGCTGCCAGTACACTCAAGTCAGTACAGTGTTTGCGATTGGTCAAATGCCGCAAACACCGCCCCTTTTTTGTGAACGCGCTCCTGCTTGGGAAAGCCTGGGTTGACTTATCGAGCTGATAACGAGCGTCGCAGGGCCGTCGCAGTTGTTAGGCTCAGTGAAGCCAGAAAACAAACAGAGACCCTTGGTTTGTTGAACTTGCTTCGTAGCACAGGCCTCGGGTGACACCGCAGAGCTCCGGGGATCTCTGTATTCCGTCGTCAGTATTCAGACTAATCCCTGGCTGTGGAAACGATTGTTAATTTAAAAAAAATTCTGGATTAACATGTTTTGTTAGTGGAGGTGAATTTATCATCCAGACAACACATTTCTTACACCACATAACTTTATTGATGTTGAACGAATTCCACCAGAAATCTGTGAACTCAGGTGGCAGCTGGTGTGAGAAGGCCCAAAAGAGGCATTGTTCAAAGGAACATACCAATGTAATGGTATAAATCTCCTTTTTTGCAACAAACACTACTTAATCTCTGAAGAATATAAAAACATTGACTGTATAATCACGTGCATCTGAAAGCATGTTGCCATCCAAAACCACAACACCAATGTTAAACATCTTCTGCAATGTTAACGGAAGAGTTGAGACACGGCTGCCCCCCAGTTTTCTCTGTCAACAGTACGATTGAAAAAATTTGATCTGTGTAGTTTTGGCGGAGTATATAAATAATGGTCAATCGCTGACTAACCCTGTTTGGTCTCGTTGTCTTGAATATGGATTAGCTCAGGAGGTTAGAGGCAAGTGAAATTAAATGGTAAGGATGGACGTTAAGTGTTATGAGGTAAGTTGAACTGATTTATCTGAAGGCATTTACTTGTATGTGTGGGTTTTTTTTCTATTTAACTTTATGGACTTTATTACCAATAAGTGTTCCCCAAGAACAATAACAATGCTTAACTCCAGGAAGAACCACGCGTGCAAACCTTTTTGTTTTAACAATGTTGTTGTTGAAGATTGACCCTGATTTCCAGGGCTGAGTGACCTATTTGAAAGAAATGTTTGCAGGACAAGGATAGACAAGACTCAGTAGACCTCTACCTTCAGACCTCTGCGCTCATGTATCAAATAATATGTAACAGGCCTTACAGTAGAGCTGCAACAATTTGTCAATTAATCAAGTATCAACTTTTTTTTCAAACACTACCTGGTTCTAGCTTCTTAAATGTAAATATTTTCTGCTTTTCTTTATTATTTTTGATAGAAAATGAAGAGAGATTTTGGGCTGATGGTTGGACAAAATGAGCAATTTGAAGATGTCACTTTGGGCTCTTGGAAATAGTGATGAGCATTTTTCACAAATGTGTATATATATATATATATACACACACACACACACACACACACACACACACACACACACACACACACACACACACACTACCGTTCAAAAGTTTGGGGTCACATTGAAATGTCCTTATTTTTGAAGGAAAAGCACTGTACTTTTCAATGAAGATGACTTTAAACT
>JAVQJL010001298.1:0-14985 GCA_036024295.1 Nannoperca obscura
TTAAATAATGGTCCGATAGGAGAGGATTCTGTGGAAAGACCACTAGATTTTCAACCTCTATGCCATAGACGAGAACAAGGTCAAGAGTGTGGTTAAAACAGTGAGTGGGTTTATGCACAATACAGGACTTTTACTTGTAATGGAGTATGTTTATACTGCAGTACCGCTACTTTTACCCCAGTAAATGATCTGAATACTTCTTGCATCACTGGCAGATTGGTTTTAAGGTTTAAGGAGTTCAGCTGAGAAAAGTTGCCACTACAGTTCTCAGTGACAAATGCATACATTTATTTGTCACAACTACAAAGACAATCAGTCTACTGACATATCCTAACATAGCCCTATGTTGATACACATTAGATCATGTAGAGTGTCATCCAAGGCTCTACTCCAGTCCAATGGTGCCCCCTAGTGGTAATTTGATCAAAGTACTAATATATCATGACTTTTCAAAGGGTTCCAGTAATGTGATGATATTGACATTTAAATGTTTTAATAAGATCAAATGAAATATATTCTTTTGGGCCCATTACATTAGCTGAACGTTGTTACACATAATTACATGTTAGTACTGGGGAAAAAACATACTTCTAACCTCTTGTAAAGTTTAATCTGTATTCCTGTTAAAGTCACTGAAGAGAGCATCCACCCACAGACAAACAGAAAGGCAGCCAGGAATTATGATGGCTTATCTGTCCATTAGATTCTAATGGATTCATATCATAAGCAGCTATCTTGGCCAGAGCCGTATAAAGACTCAATGCCTATTTTCAATTTGTGTATATATAGAATTAGAGATTCCTGCTAGTGTATTATTGAAAGGGAAAGACCTCAAAGAGTATTTCTGTGAATAAAGAAGATAAGTGGGAAAAGCTCCATTTTGTAGATGACATGCAAGGAAACAAGATTCATGGAAAAGTCTTTATTTAAACACAAAACATAACATTTACTTTAACAAAATACAACACACACTTTGAATCACTGTAGGTGATGGCATCAAATATGAATGACATTATATTTGAAAAAGGAAGACACAAAGGGTCATTATTCCCTCCATGGAAAAAGCACAATAAAAACCCTCTGCATATTATTATCATCATGATGTACTGTATCTATGCTAGCTCATGATTGTCTGTGGAAAGGCAATGTCAAATACAAAATCACAACAAAAAAAACACAAATGCAGATTGTGATGTCCTGTCCTGGCTTTTTGTTGTTGTAATTTTAAGCTTATTCTTGGTGTTTCTTCCTATTAATTCTTCCTTGTTTTTTAGACATTAAGTTAGTGCTGCCAGATTTTGCTCAGTACAAAAACTTAAATTACGTTGATGGGGTTTTAAAGATTTTATAATTAAATCATATGTGAAACCAATGTAATATATCAATGTTACTTTTACATCACATGGTAATACAAAAGCAGACTAACCAGAATATATTCTGGATATAACAGCATAAAAAAACGGTAAATTCTTACATAACCTGTGCCACTTTGCAGAAAGGATTCACCAGTACTCATTAATGATCACTAATGTATATTAGTCACCACATTGCCCATTCAAAATAGTCACAAATCTATGTTTGATAATACACACATTGCACTGGTTCATTTACAGCAGTGGTTCCCAAACTGTGGGGAGGAGCCCTCTGGAGGGGCGCAAGAGGTATTGCATTGTGCACACATTTGGTAAAATGTAGAGTGAAACCACAAAAGGTGATTAAATCTATCACAGCAGATTATTTTGAAATGTCCATCACATGTGTAATCAATAAAATTACCTTCACTAAACCTTCCCCCAAACAGCAATTGTCCAATCATGGCTTAGCAACCGTTACCAGGAATGGCTGACCTTTGGAGGTTTGGAATTTGTCCACATGCTGAAGGGATATGGGGCATGCTTAATGGTGATACTCTGTATATAAAGAGTTTGAAGTAAGTGTCTTATTTTTTAAAACATTTGTAAAATCATCAATTTACATGTTTGGGTGGGAGAGGGGGGGCCATTATTCATTTTTTTGGCTTCCAAATGATAGGAAAGGTTTGGGAACCACTGATTTACAGTAACAATGATCTCCTTGACAGTAACATCGGACCATTATCATCTACGAATAAATAAGTGTTTAATTTTACGTAAAAACATGTTGTAATTTTAGTAAAGTGTCAGATTGAGCACCATGGTATCCTAGAAACTGCAAGGATACAAAAAACAGACGTGGAATAAAAATGTCACCCTGCTCCAACAGGAACGATCGTCGAGTCTGTTTTATCGCCCCGTTTCCTCTTAGAGCTGGATATACATTTCACCGAGCTTGACAAAACATGTGAACGATGGAACTAACATTGAGTCTGTCCAGATATAAAAAAAGGAATGTCACTGTAAAGTCTAAACACAAGAGAGGAGTAGAGCTGTAGAACATTTTAAACAAACATCACTCAAACCCACTCAGGTCCGCCCAACTGTAGAGCTTGTGCAGGAAGGGAAGCAAGTGAAACAGCTTCAGCTAAAGCTCTGGGACAAACATCTTCCAAATAATACTCAAATCAATTTAAATCAGGGGAAAACATCCAGGGATTTCAGGTGTTCAGTTTAAAATGAGCATGTATTTCACATACACATGCACGACACAGTATTGGCCATTATCTTGCTTTGGCTTCCTGCCCGTCTGCTGAGTGGTGAGGTAGAGAAATGACTGAATGGCCGGCCTGCTGTTAGCTGGCTTGTGGTCGAGATTGCATGGTGTTGACGTTTGCATCTGGAGTGTTGCTTGGCTATACGAGAGGTCGAGGATCACTGCGCCTCACACAGGAGGCTGCCCTGAGCCTGCAAATGCACTGTGTGTGTGTGTGTCTGTGTGTGTTTGATTCTATGCGAGAGAAAGTTTTTGTTAATGTGTGGGTATGTCAAACAGTTAATGTATAGATACAAATGTATATATATATAGTGTGTGTGTGTCTACGTGTGTATTGAGAAGAATGTCCAGGGAGTTACGCTTCTTCGTAGGCTGAGGCCTTGTCTTTTAACAGGTCCAGACACAAGTGACAGCTCCAGCTCCCTGTGCAGACAGAGAGGGAGACAGGGAAAGAGAGGCTCAAACCTTTGTCCTCTGTGCTCTTTTCAATATAAAGCGTTTGCTTGTAGCTTCTATCAAATATACAGTATCAAGCCACTGATGTATAATAACACCTATGAGAGTTGTACCTTCTGGAGGCTGGGTCATCGGAGGCTTCAGGCAGTACATGTGGTATCCTCTGTCACAGTCATCACAGAACAGCAGCTGGTCCTGCAGCACACAAGCAGCAGCTTAAATATATAACATCGAAAAAATATGTACAGGGGGCAGAAAAATAAATATGAACCCTGTCTGGAAAATGATATAAATGCTGAAGTAAATCAGCTTTAAATGTGGCTCACATTATTTTGAATGCCAGTTAGCAGCATTTATCAGCTATAAAAGAGGATTGGCAAGAAGTACTATGAGTTTTCAAAACATTGTGGGGTAATTAAGAATTGTTTTCAAGTGTTAAGTAGCATGCAACCATTTATTATTACTAGTCTTTGTTGCATACATTGCAATGGTATTTATTACTTGGTGAGTTTTTATTACTTTAAAGTTCTTTTTATTAAGCATTTTCATTATTATTGTTTTTTGTAACATTTTATTATCTTGTAAATCACTGCAGAGAACCTGAGCTTATTTCATCATAAATGTATGATTATATATGTTTTATCCTAAAGAGCATTCTTCATTCTTAGAAAACTGAGCCAGTCACTGAAAAAAAATCACATCAAGTGTGTATTGCCTATGACAGGCTGAATGCTGACTGTGAAAAGGTCACGACATTAAAAGGAGAAAAAAAGTCACGCTTCAAATCTTCAAATGAGCCGCGGAGGATCGTACAAGACTCTCCTCTCCTACAGCATACGTACGTCGTTCTCTGAGGTGCCACAGATGCTGCAGGACTTGCACTCTATGCACTGCCATTGGTACGTCCGCACTGCCTGCATCATGTTGTCAGTGAACTGCAGACATGTGGGGTGACCTGCGCAGGGACGGTGAGGGCGGACGAGAAAAGTGAAGAAGGAAGGGAGGAAGGGGTGACAGAGCGGATTGCCGGAAGAGTTTTCAAAGCAAAGTCAGTGGCGTTTTCTTATGTAACAGTTTAGACACACGCAGCAGAAGCTCGGAGTTGGAGCTGACAGCAGACAGCAGACAAAGACTGACACACTTCTGAACATATTTACATAATCTGTAAAACGATGATTTACATTATCTGCAGCTATATCTGATTGCCCCACTGCATGTTTCAGGCTTTGAGCTGTGGCAATTATGCATTTTCTGAAAATGAATAAATAGATTAACAGTATTTTCACTGTGCGCAGATTTAGTGATTCTGTTGCATTTCATTTGAAGCCATTTCCAAATGCAGTCATCTGATGTTTTTTATTTAGGAAAATCTTTTTTTTGCTGAAGCGACTGTGGAATGATTTTCCCTGGTTGAGATAAACAGAGACATCCATTTAGACAACGTTATGTCTCCCTTCAAAATAAAATTTCTATGTCGACATAAGAGCCAGCAGTAAGTGTTTACTTTGTCTGTGATTCAGACAGCTGTAATTACACCCCATAGTGATGACAGTCTATACAGCTGGATGAAAAGTGTCATCAAAAGCAATCTAGCCACAAAAGACAAGTGATTATATGTCTGGAAAACAAAACACAAGCAGTGATGTGTGTACAGGAAAACACAGTCGAGCCATATTTGATCGTCTTCCCATAAATCCACAGCTGTGAAAAGACAAAAAGAATAATATTTGATTTATGTAAAATTGTCTTCTTCTTCCCTGTCTTAATAATGGGTCTTTTAGCCTCCCCACAGCTTCACAGTGCTGTCAGCATCTCATCTCGCACACCGTTATCTGCATCACCCTGGTATCAATGGGGTATCAATGAGCCATGAACGAGCCATAATAATAATAATCAAGGATCAACTGCTTTATATCTGGACTGGGAAAGCAGCCAGAAACATTGAAAAACATTCCCAATCAGCCTGTGATGGGTGAACAAAGAGAAACATGACCTGAATAAAATTTCAAGCAGAACTGTTTAGGGTGCTGCCTGCCGTCCAAATTTAAATTGAGGAATTACAGTCAGGGAGAAATTAGGTGTGGCAGTTTAAAATGTGGCCTGTCAGCTTAAATGAAACTAGCAGCAGGCAGGAGAAAAAGCATTTCTATTCAGAGTCTACTTATAAAAGAAAGGATCTAGTCCTTAAAGACAGAGAGGAGCAATGGGGTGCCGATTGGCTCTTACCTCTCGGCTACCTGTCCTCTTTAGCCAATGGAGTGACTCAAGAGTCCACGTTCATCACTCCCCCTGCCACATTAGAGGCCACTCACGTAATTTGTTCCTTGTTTCTCTGGTCCACCGTGCCTGCTATTAACCTCGTCAGTCCAGAATTAATTAGGATGTAGCCGTGAGGTTTAGTCTATGATCCTGATTAACTTATGCAAGCAAAGTTGAGTGTAAGGAGATTTTTTGGGTTTGTTTATGGAAAATGAAAAGGAAAATGTCCTAACATGTTGAACAGTAAAATCCACATGAGCATGGTTTTTAAAAAAGCCATCGTATCCATCCGGGACAACATTTTCATTAGACAAAATTTCAGAGAAAAAGATGGCATTCCATGTCTTTGGAGGGAATTCGTGTCCGTCATACTGTATCTTCAAAAAGTTTCAAATAAATCTGGTAGAAGTGCCTTCCAAAGGAGGAGCCATTGCAGTCCATTCTGCACCTTCAGAGGCTTTCAGTGTTCCCTCAATGAAAACGTTTAATCAGAGAATGATTTTTACTGTCATGAGGTCCAGCTAGTTAAGAAGTCCCGTTATCAGCTGTCAGCCGCAGCATCACCATCGTCTGAAAACAAAATGTCTTCCAGCTCTGTGTCTTCAAAGCCATTAAACGTGGAGGCCTCGCTGTCTGACCCGTTGCCGAACAACTCTTCTAGAGCACTCGGCTTCCTCCCATCCTTCTTCACTCCTCCTCTTCCAGCTACCATGAAAACATCAGTGTCAGAGCAACACAGACAAGGCCACACACTCTCGCAGCTGTTCTAACAAAGTCTACCGTAGCAAGAACACATCTCACTTGCTGAAATGAATACTCTGCTCTCTTATTGCATAAGACGGTTGAGCTGTTTTGAGAAATGTTTTGCCCGTGATATCCAGCAGAGGCAGCTTTGGCTAGTGTGGAGGGAAAAAAAGGGGTGTGGGGTGGGGAGGGGGGAGAAACAAAAATGCAGCCAAATGTGCCATAAAGTAATGCATGACAACTGAGCAACAAAAGAGTGAATGCATGTCGTCTAAAGGCAGAAGTCCTTACAGATGGACGAGGCTGACATGGAGAAGCATGCATGATGGAAGCAAGCAGCGGAGCCTAAGAATCAATTTATTTTGAGATGGGAAACTGCAAAGATTTCCTGCAGTTGGCTCTCACTTCTCATGGTTTACAAGGCTCATTGACAACCCACTGAAAAGACACTGTAGCAACAACATCAGGTAAGAACACAGCTTGGTATCAACAAAGATTACTTGGAATAACTATTGACAAAGGCTAAAATTATTATTGTAGTATAATTTATGGATGTGGCTTCCAAAAGATGTTACCCCAAAGAAATGATGTAATTATTCATCCAAATAGATATTTGATGCAGAGTGGTAAACTACATCTCATTTGTGGCCATTAGGGAAGCACCATTTTAGTCCATGTATCATAATTAAACTTCACAAGGAAACAAGGAATAGACATGAACAAGATTGTGAATAAAAAGGAAGTAAAGGGAAACAAAAATGAGATGTGTAGTAGACACCAATTAAACAGTGAGACTAGCAAACTGCTAATTTCTGAAAATCTAATCTATTTCCCAAATTAATAGTTTGACATTTTGGGAAACACACTTATTTTCCTGCTGAAAGTTAGATGAGAAGATTGATACCACTCTAATGTCTGTGTGTTAAATATAAAGGTACAGCCAGGAGATGGTAAGCCCAGCTTAGCACAAAGGCTGGAAACAGGGAGAAAGAGCTATCCTGCCTTCAAGCACCTCTAAAGCTCACTAATTAACACGTCATATCTTGTTTGTTTTTAATCCGTTCAAAAACCTGATGACGGCAAGACTCCAGGAAGTCACTGCGCCGAGTCAAGATGTAGTCCAGTGTAAACCCACTTCTCAATTTTATACTTCAGGTTTTGTATATCTAAACAAACAAGATATAATATGTTATTTACTGAGTTGCAGAAGTGTCTGCATGCTAAGCTATGCTAACCGTATAGACATTTGAGTGGTATCAATAATCTAACTAACTATTTCCCAAAAAGTCAAACTAATACCATTGATAAGAGTGGGATAGTTAAGAGTAGCTTTCTTGCTGTACTACTGAAGTCACTCATGTGACATTCTTTAAAACCCACTAATTTGATTGGCAGGAAAACAAAGCCATTACTTGTACTTTACGTTAATGCTAACACCAACAAAGGACCTGAAGCCTGAATGGAAACCCTCCATTTTGTGGGGACTGCGGACTCACCGGAGCGTCCACAGTCAGAGCAGGACACCAGCTCCTCGGCCTGGCCTGTCTTCCTGTTGGAGTCCTGGTCTCCCAGGCAGAAGTCACAGTAGTCGTTGGGGATGATGCTGCCATCTGGGCCCTTTTGAGCTGTCAGCAGGAACAGACACGTGTAAAGAGAAGGACACATGAGCTGCCATTCATTGACCGACAGCTTGAGGCCATCTGGGTTATCATAAACTGTGATTTGGAACATTTCACACTTATGACAGTCTGTGAGGAAAAGCATTAGGACTTCTGAGCTAGCACTCACTGAAACCGTCTGTTGCTCTGTGTAATTAAATGCTAGCCAGCATCTTACGTTTGTGGTTGTCCGCGCTACGTGGAGGAGATGGGCTCATTTCTGTTTCCTTCTCCTCCTCGCCCTCCTCCTCTGCGAGGTGAGTGTGGGTGTAGTGGTAACTCAGGCCGGGCCGGTTCTTGTAGCGCTTTCCACAAACTACAGATAAAACATCACAGCTCCATTACAAACATGTAAAACATTGGGCAACATACGGAGTCTCAAAACCAACTATATTCCCTGCCTTAATTAGGATAAGGTTTTAAAAACTTCAACTCACTGTCAGTATTCATGTTTGATGGTTGCTGCCATACGTACAATTATTTTCACAAAAAAACAGTTTTGTTTTTGTTCTTCACTTTGCAAAAATCAATAGAAAAACTCAGGAGTTAGTAGACCTCAATCCCCGCCTCTCTTTTCACGACCCTACTTCATTCCAGTTTCATCCTGGTATCAGAGTTCAAAGATGAGGACAGAGAGTCAAGTTAAATAAGTTAAAATACAGCTCAATTAAGGCAAAACAATGTTAGATGCTTAAAAGCAGGTATTTAACTGATATGAAAATTCACAGACTTATTGATAAGTACTTTACAAGGAGGTGTAGTTAACAGATATGGGGACAGGACTCAAGAGGTGTGTCAACTACCTACAACTGTTTTCAAAAACAGATTATTACGGACAAACCAACACAAGGATACTGTTTGACAGGCACCTTTTTATTCTAATATAAAAAATCAGGATTGGTGAAGAAGCATTTTAGGTATGAAAACTAGGATCTATAGTCTAATATTGTAGTAGCTCTTAGGGTTATTGAATACTTAATTAGAACATTAGAGCTGTAGCCATCATAGAGGTTTCTTTTTAGACTCTATATTTCTACTGCTTCCCTGGCTACAGCCAATATTCTTCAGCCATTTGTGTCTTACTGTAACCAAATCCGCATATTTTATCACAAATATGCAAAGCTTCACCTTCTCCCAGTGAACTCAATGCCAATCCACTCCCGTGGTTAAAAACAGATCCATACGAAACGTTTTAAAGAAATTTCCCCCAGTGTAAACACTTCTACCATGGCTACATCTGTTGATCACATCACAGCTTGTGTGGTCCTTAAGAAACATGCATCCCTCAGCGCGACATGAGTTGAGCTGCTGCTTAAGCATCATTTGGTGCATGCCTCGCGATGAGCAAGCATTTAGGCACATGGCGTAGCGTTAGTGTCATGCAGTGCTTGCACTGAATTCAGGAACTGGCGCCTGGACTAGCATAAAGCATTTAAAGCGTTAGATCTCTGCAAGGGATTAGCATTCAGTCAGCCATTCCCACACCAGATGCCCATGAGTAAAAAGGTCGATTATAAAGATGTGGAGCTGATAGAAAGACAAGATGGCGACAGGTTCAGATACCTTCTTCAGCCTTTTTTGAGTTATGCTTTTGTTTGTATCTATCTGGAACAGAGAAGACACAAAAGCAAATAATAAAGGAAAGACAGAACAAGACATAAAACAAGGATGAGGTTGATTTGTTTGAGTTGCTGTCATCCACATCCCCATGGCAATCCATTCCTGGGGGATTCTGCCCGAGAACATAAGTGGCATGCTAGTCAGGTCTGGATTAACAGCAAACTCTTTCTTCATGCTGCAGAGGACTGCTCTCAGAGCAGAGGGAGAGGGGGCTACCATTCAAAGATGAGAGAAAATGACCTGTCTGCTACATTTGTATCTGTTTTGTGAACATGTAACCTAAGGATTTGGAGCAATCATGTAGAGAAATGTTTCCTGACACTACATCATGAAGGAACTAACTTCAAAGATAAGTATTTTGTAATAGAGAGTTGAGCTTCAGGAAACACGGTGATTTTGAATTTAGGAAAACTACCATGTAAAGTAAAAACAAATGACACTGATCGCACGATGGCAGATGCTGTACAAAGAACAAAGTTTTCTTTTCCCTTACTGTCACAGACGTAAGGTTTGTCCTGGTCGTCTGTGTTAACGGGTTCCGTCCTCCTGCGACTGGATCCTCTGTTCTGAAAAGCAACACAACACATCTGATGTTTCAACCTCCGATTAACGTTTCAACACAACATATATGATATTTAAGATCTGATTCCAAACAGCATACTGTAGATTTCTTTTAATATGTCATTTCTAAAACAAGATTTATTGTGATCAAAGACTTTAAGATGTTTAACAGAATCCTATAATCTGCTGCTTTAATGGCAGAAACGTGCTGTAGAAATTAGTATCACTTTCTCATTTAATCTATTTTGTATTGATGAAACTCAATAAAAAAAAGCTTGTACACACTGTGTCTCTGTCTGTGACACTCACTTTGCCTCTGTTTCTGTTCTTTCTCTTTGGAGTGTCCAGTTCAAAGTCTTCGTCATCGTGGAAACCGTCCCCATTTTCATCCGCCTCCAGAACTCTCTACACAGCGCAAGCACACACACAGAAAGAGAGAGGGTTCGATAAAAGGTTAGAAAGAGTGAGGAGGAAAACAAGGAGGACATGGGTTCATATTTCGATAAGTTTGTAATACCAAACTGTTCTTGCATCGGCCAAAACAGAACAATTGAAGAGACAGACCATAATCATGAATGATACTGTACCTAATGCACACATAATAAAATACCTGTATTTCCAGCAACGTCTCCTCTTCCTTACAGATGTTGTTTTTTTTCTCCAGCAGGCTGTCTGCCCTCAGGAGGGCCTCCAAGGCTGTGGCCTCCCCTGGGGGAACCTCACGCTTTGGGGCCAGCTCTGCTTCTGATGAGGCGGTGGAAGAAGAGAGGAAGTTTCAAGGTTTCAAGTTTCAAAGTTTTTATTTGTCATGTGCAATCACACAAGTTAACGGCAGTGAAATGCTTTTTCTGAAAGGCTCCTAACCCAACATATAAAATATAAAAGACAATAAATATGGATAAAAAGAAACATATTGTAATCTACCTTTGTAATCTACAGTGCAATCAAGTTTGGACACAAATATATAAATGGTTTTCAAATTTGCTATATAAAAAGTGGCTAGTAGGTCATCCATCATGTGTTGCTGTTTAGAAGTCTGATTGCTTGACGTCAAACCTCCTCTTGAGTCTCAGGCCTTGCCTGGTGGCTACAGAGGCACTTCCCAAACCTCAGAATAAAAGACAGAAAAGAGTATTTGAGATGGCAGGCGTGTGTGTGTGTGTGTGTGTGTGTGTCTGAGTCAATGTCCTTATTACTTCTATCTAAATGTTTGTTCACCATATTAAGCACAAAAGTTAAACAAGTTGGATTTCTAGCTATTTGAAGACCACTTGAGTAACCAGCTTTGTGTCAGATCACATGACCAGAATCTTCTAAGTTATCCAATTTAGAAAGCACTTTCAAAAAGCTCAGTTTTGGATGAACAACATGCCGACTTAACTCAGACGGAAGACCAAAGCAGAGAAAATCTGGACATTATGTAAATGTTCCCTCTGTATAGGATGTAAAGGGAGTTTTTCGTAACAGCAGAATGGCAGGCTGCCAGATTCAACTTCAATATAAAAAATGAAGGTGCAGCAGGTTCACAATAAAAGAAGAGGAATCAATGAACCAAAAAAAAAAACTCCCACTGCTCATATACCTACATTACATTTCCTGTATCTCACTGTCTCTTTCTCGCTTCTACTTTATCTTTCTTCCCCTCCATTTCATTTCCGTGGAGATGAACTTGCTGCAGAGTCGACTCTCTGTCCTCGTCTTTGAACTCTGATACTAGGATGAAACCGGAATGAAAGTAGGGACGTGATAAGAGAGGCGGGGATTGAGAAGGTCTACTGAGGCTGTAAGATGTTCTTATTGAATATAGAGCTGCTGTGCCCTCCCTCCCCCTCCTCTCATTTCTTTGTGTCTATTTGTGCAGGCTGACTTTGAGCTGGCACTGACTAGACATTTCCTCTGTCCCCCCTCTGTATCTCTCACCCCACTCCCTAAACCTGCCCACCAACCCTCCCCCTTCACCGCTGTTCTCTGAAGCACTCCTTCATTTGCTTTCCACAGCCCCACTTTCTTTGCCCTCACCCATCTTCCTTCCCCTTTAGAACCTCTTCACCTCTCCAGGGCAGCAAACGTGGTGGAGAGAATGAGGAGCTTATTATTCTGCTCTACAAGCAAAAAGCTAAATAAGTTCCCTCCACCCTCCAACCCCATATGAAGAAACACCCATACATGCTCACAAACCGTGAGCATTTTACACATTCAGTTTACTCGTCAGGAGGAGTACTACTAAAAAGGAGTTTTACAAAGTTTGAAAAATGTACCCTGATGGTATCATAGTGATGTCATAGGGGTGATCTGGGATGGGGCTTGAGAAATGTTAACAGAAAGTCTGCGCTTCACACTGGAGGAGTTGGGTTTAAGAGTGTGCGGGCATTTAGGAGACTAATAAAAGATGCAAATTAGTTGCATTATGGGAAATGTAGCATCCAGAATTCTTAGAGCTTGACCCACAATAGGGACTATAAATCAGGATATAACTTTATGGAAGTGCAATACAAATTGCTGGAGTGACCCTCAAATGTAAACTGGCCAATGCCATCGCACCCTGACATAAAGTAAAACAACTGAACTTTAACTGCATGCTCGTTGCTTTTTCTTTTTTTACATTTTAAAACAAATGTTAAGTACCACAAAAATATAAAAAAACATAAAAATCGTACACATTTCCTTGCTTCTTTTTTGTGTGAACCTCATTAGATTTAACAGTGAGTTTATAGTGAGGAAAGCTAAATAAATGCCTTCTGTGCCGTGGCCACGGACATGTTGTGCTGTGACATGAAGAAAAAACCTCTATTTAAAAAAAAGGGATCTATAAAACAAGGAATTCAATTGTGGTTTCAAACTATTTCAAAGTAAGCTTGTGACAGCACCTCTGTGTATCTTCACACACACACAGACAAACCTCAGGAAGCATTAAATAAACATAAAGGACTTCCAAAAGCCTGAAAGGGGAGCACTTGCATTCCTCTGTCTTATGATAGATATCTGGGCCAAACTGCAAAATTGAATCTCTGAAAAACAAAACTGAAGACATCTACTCTTTCACCCTCTGCTACAAAGGCTTTCCTGCTCATGTTAACTGCAGTGTATCGCTAGTTTTCTTTCCCTTCACGTGCGTCAGTTGTTGGTTGGTTGGTTGGTTGCTGTTCTAGGGAGTTTCCTCTCTGTTTTTTCTTCTTCCTGAAAATGACTGTCCTCTGCTTCAAGCTGAATCGTTCTTGGTGGAAAACTCTGGAGTATTATATTGCGTCTGGACGACAGCGAGTGGGGAAACAATGGTCTGGCGAAGCCGACACAAAGAATTGCCTTCATTTCTCCCCCTTATCAAGTTCCTGGGGCATTCCTTTCCTAAAATCCCCTATAACACACACACATATGCATGCATGGATGCACATACACACACTCACACACACACACACACACACACACACAAAAGAAGAACACACTTCCATCTTATAAGACTCACTTACATTCTAATGCCTCATGGACAAATGATTATAGAGGCCCAGTTAGGGTGCTTCTGTGCTGCAACGGATACAGCGAGAGTCATGTGTGGGGGTGTTTGTGCGCTTGTGTGTGTGTGTGTGTGTGTGTGTGTATGTGTGTGTGTGTGTATGCATGTGTGTCTACTGCCAGAGAACAGAGAGAGGAGGCATTGATTCGGGGGAGAGAATGAACCTGGAGACCTGGCGAGAGAGACAGGCTAACCAGAGCCAGATGGTCAGATAGCGAACATTAGGCCACTCAGCAGGCATGAAGCTCTGTGCACAGAGGACACAAACACAATGTATATGTGCATTTAGGTGAACGCAGAGTGACTACAAAAACGAGTGGATGCACCAGTTAAAGTGGCTTCCAATGTATGACTGTGGCCGTGTTAAGTCCGTGTGTGTTGTTTGTCTTACCTAGTCGAAGCTCACACAGGCGGAGCTGGGGATCCAGGGGTGGGTGGAGTCGCCTCTTCTTTCTCCAGCAACGAGCAGGGTAGGTATACATCTGTCCTGCCGCCTGGCCTGAACACACACACACACACACACACACATTCATATAGATATATATACATACACACAAGTACACACATGCAGAGACACAGGCGCACAGGAAGAATTTTAACAACCATTGGCAAGCTTACCATTCTAACAAAACTTGCATTGAGCCCCACCACTCACACACACACACACACACACACGCATAAATACACACAGTGCACTGTGTTTTCCTGACACTTAATATGTCCGGCTTTCAGTGCTCAGACTAATGGCCCACATATTCAGTAGAATCCTGCTCTTATGGTCAGATTCCAGAAACACAAAACCTGAAATGTTCATCAGACATATCAGTGTAAAAATGTTACTTAACATTGAGGATGGTTAAATTCAGTTTTGCTCCAGTGAACAATATATATAACTTTGCTTTGTCACTGCCCTTGTGTCTAATCATATTTCACCATTAGCTTAATAGAAAACCAAGATGGATGGAAAGAAGCGTGTTTTTTCTGTCAACATGAGCAGAGAAAAAAAATCAAGAGAAGGAGGAGGGAGGAACAAACCCAGAATAAATGCATATAATAAGGTCTGCCACAAAGTATAGGGTGTGGCCTGAAGGGCTTTGCATACAAGATGGAGAGCATGCTATTTGTGTCCAGCTCTCAGTAAAGAGCAGATTGTTCCCTTTGGTTCTACAGGCCCAGACCCAGACCCAGATGTACATAATTCATTCTGACCGCTCGTCCCAGGATACATCAGCAAGTGGTAGCTCATAAAATATGCAAAAGGGGATGACTTGCTTTTTTATTGAGGGAGGAGATCTATAAATTCATCCTTTCCATCCATCCATATTCATGCATTTATGCTGAGAGTTAAATTAGCTTATCTTCACATAGCATAAGGACTTGATTCAGAAGGAAACAGCTAGCCTGGCTCTATTCAAAGGTAACAAAATCTGCCTATCAGCATGTCTAAAGCTCACTAATTAACATGTTAAATCTTTCAGTGACTTCATGGAGTCTACACTGGTTAGCTGGCAATAATGGCCTCCGAGACTCCAAGAAATTATATAAATT
>JAVQJL010001299.1:0-38444 GCA_036024295.1 Nannoperca obscura
TGTAAACACAGGTTGTGTGTATCTCTCCCTCCTCTGCCAGATGGAAAGCCAGACAGAGCTGGCAAGACCTGCAACATCTCCCACTGGCTGCTGGGGAGCGAGTGCATGATGAGGAGGAGAGCAGAAGAGGGTGAATGAGAGACAGAGGAAAAAACGAGAAGAGTAACAGAAGGACTCATCAAGGAGTTCTTCAATTTTGGAGAGCACTCATTTGTAGCTGCTTCCCGCTGTTACCCCAGTCTCGATTTCTTCCTTTCCTGTGTTTCTTCACTGCTTAAATCACAAACTCCTCCACAATTCCCAATAAACTCTTTCTTCTTCTTCTCAACTCTATTCTCTTAGCTATAACTCTCGATCCCTTGGTCTTTTATCCAGTAATTGCATCTTCCTTCAGTCTCAACCCTTAACGTAAACTTGGTGGAAGTCTCTAATTACTGAGGATAAGGGTAAAACATGGCAGGAAGCCATGCATTCAAACAAACATCCACACACACATACATTTCTATGTGCATTAACACAGCTACTCTTTTGATGACACAATACACAAAACCTGAAAATACACAAAAAGTTTTTTTTTTTCATTTTTTAAAGCTCTGCCATTTCTATTTTCTTTCCTCTCTTAAAAGACACATAGCTCACTGTATTTTATACTAATCTTTATAGAAATGGATGCCAAAACAAACACGTCCACACACTCTCTAATTGACTTACTTATGTAGCGCACTGGGTGGCAGCTTGCTCGTCTTCTCCATCTGGCCGTAACAGGACGTCTTAGCTTCAGGGATGTCGCCATACTCCTCCAACATGGCTGCCGCTGCTGACGTTATGATCCCCAGACCATCACGAACTCGCGCCTCCAGCGGGTAGTCCCAGTCGTCGTATGACACCGAAATCATTCCTGGTGGAAACTCGTCAGGTGTTATTTCCGGGTTCCCAGTGGTGAGCGACGGCACAATCCAGATGTATCCAAATCCGGTGAGACCCAGAGAGCGAGCCTCCTCCAGGATGTATACTGCCTCATCCTTGGAGCAGTAGAGCAGGACCACTGGGGACTGGACCTTCTTGAGCATGATCTGAGACCGGCTGTCTTCCTCCACTGCATCCAGAATAATGATATTCTGCAGGTCCCAGCCCACAAAACTAAGGCAGGGATAACAAGGACAGGAGTGAAATGTTAATATTCAACTAATAGACTATTAACTATGTTCAGGTGCTGGCAAGGGCAGTTATAATTATCCATTATAATTAATATCATTGTTAAGTATGATGTGAATGCTAATAGGTATAAAGTGCTTATTGTCAGGGGAAACACATTAAGGCTAAACGGGATGCAAATACTAAAGCTGGTTCTGTATAATGAAGCTCAGCAGGTTCCAGCCCAAACAACGAAAGGACAAGGAGAAGAAACACTGGACTGTTAATGTGGAAGGGCCAACGCAGTGTTGGTGGTCAGTTTGCTAATTAGTGACAACAATTGTCAGAAAATAGTGCTGTTATCAAAATGGGACGCAGCTTCTGTCACATCTTTTGGACAAAAAATAGGTTCATTAATATTGCATTGCTCCTGCACCGCCATGTGGCTGTAGATAGATGTTTATACATAGAGATTCTCCCCCTGTGGAAACTTCTTGTGCAGTGTTGAAACTGAAACATTCAAAGCAACTGTGAAGTAAAACAGATCTGGATAATTCCAAAGCTAATTTTTTATCTAGTTTTGTAACCAGTGAGTTAGAAGTAGCATGCACTTATTAAAAAAGATAACACATTTGTAGAGCATCTTTCTCATCCAGTCGGACTGGCTGCTCTTTTTTCACAATGTCCGGAGTGATAATATTCAGCAGGTCCCTTGTGAGCAAGGCTAAAGAGCAGCAGAAACAGAGGAAATGGCGGTTATGTTAGTAATTAGAGAAAATAATATATCATAAACTGGTAGCATGCTGTGGTAACAGGAGTACAGGTCCTTGATGGCAGAGCTGGCATAGAGAGGGATGCCAGGCGCGCACACACACAAACACACACACACACACACACACACCGGAGACTGAGTGTTAAAAAGCGTGACACACGCTAGGGAAAAGAGGGAAACAGTTAACCATCATGCAAGAATGCAACAATAGACAGGTAGTGCAACAAGAGCGTGATTTGGGACTTGCTGTCCTCTTCTTGCTGTCCAAAGTGATAATGGTGTACAAGTCCCAGATGACAAAACTAGTTAAGGGAGACAATGATACACAGAGACATATTAACAGAGAAAGCAAGAGAACGAGAGACAGCAGTGGTAATAACAATTAAGGGATAATATAATACTGCAATGTTAATAAAACAGAAAGGTTAAGGAATAAATGTTCTGTTTTCTGCACAGAAATCTGAGAACACCCTGATACAAATGTTTGCTTTGAACCAAACCAGCCACCAACCAAGAGAACACTCATCCTCTTCAATAAATAAATAATTTATTCATTATATAGTTGTGGATACGTAATTATAATTTCTACCGCTCAGCACACTGTTTACTTGTAGATCACTCACCTTGGTCGAAACATGTGTCTAATGGCTGAACAAACCCACCTCTGTGCCCTGTAATCTGTCGCCTGTCTGACTGCCTGCACTCATCTCCACCAGAGTATGTAGTATGTGTATGTAGCCATCCATAAAATACATTTCCTCAATCCCATGTCATATATCTAGGCCTGTATTTCATGTAGGCTACAGCACGTACTAATGTTTCCATGGTCAGGTCAGCCTTGACTCATTGAGTTGACTGGTCCAATTTTCTCCTGTGAATGATGGAAGATCTTTGGTATTAAAACTGTCTGCCCATGACTAAGTCACTGTGAACCAGCTGAATGCTGACAAGGGAAATCGACAATGGATAATTGCAGGTAATTGGGCTTATTATTTCTTGCTTCATAAATTATATTTATGGCTATTATTTCAACATTGAGGTCAACATCGCTTCTGGAGGGTACAAATATTGACATTGTGATGTTAAGTTACTTTTCTTTATTACAAACCTGTAATACTGTGTAGCTATCTTTCATTAGAATTCACTGGAGTAAATACATTAGTATGGAGTAGATATTAATCTAAATACGCAGAAACAAAGAGGTTGGAAGGTAAACCGAACAGAAGAACAGTTTTTGATATATATTTTCATAAAATCAACCTAGCATTTTGAGTTGTAATCACTTATTTAACCTAACAATATTCCTGTACATCACAAATAAACAAGATAAAAATCACCTTATTTGATTACCAATATCTTCATGATTTATCAAAGGGGCACTTAACATGTATGTGGTCTCCCACATCAGATAGTAAAATGTATTTGGTGCAGACAATTTTTGTAGCTCACAGTTTTCTCATAGTAACACCTGTTTTAGGGACAAACCTCACAATCTTATTCAATCATTTCTACTTGTAATTAAAATAATTTTAACCAATGGTAAAAAATACAGACACAGGCAGAAGGCCTTTGAAGTGCTGTTTGGTTCGACATAAAGAATAACTGCTAATGAAAAAGACTCTCCTCGGCTGGGCTTTAATATATCATGGGTTCAGGCCCCAGTTCCTGTCAACACTACTGAATATGCATCATTAATTTGACATTTTTTTTGCCAAAAATTATAGCTTACTGTTCTCTTCAGCAGTTTTTCCTCTTTCTCTCAGCGGAGAGCTACAACATCACTCAAATGACCTAAAGGTGTGGCAAACGGCCAGACTGCATGTGTAGTAAACCTACCTGTCATCTACATTCATTTTAAGAATGTTGATGAAATCCTTCAAGGCTGGCTGTTTTTGAAGTACATACTGTATTAGTGGAGTAGATGAAAAATGCAAGGGCCAAAACATTGTAAACAGTTACTCTTCTAGAAAGTAAACTTACCCATTCTCGGGGGAAATCTCCAGTGATAATGGAGAAGATTACAGACAAAATGGGGAAATGAGCTTGGAGAAATGCTCAGGCTAGGAGCATACTAACTCTTTAGGAAACATACCTAGTGCTTGTTATCTTCAGTTTTTCATTCTTTTCTGAAACTGGTGGAATTGAAAGATGCTTCAGGGAACGATGACCCAAAAGGGTAGAGATAAAAATGTCCATCGTTTATCTGCTTCGTCCTCTATTAAGGATATATATTTTTGATATTATTTAATTTTGAAGTTGTTTATCTACACGGTAAGTTAATGTGCTGAAAGTGTTTCCATCTGAATTTTATTCTTGCAAAGGTCGACAAGGTAAATTTGTACTTTTAATCCCCATATGATAATCATGCAACATAAAGTCCAGAGTATAACTGCCTTGTGACCACGTTAGTGCCTTGGCTGCGGGGATAAGAAGTTGGTTAGTCAGTCCACCGCTTTGTCAACACTGAAATATCTCAAGAACAAGTAGATGTACTGCAATGCAATTTGATACAAAGATCCATGTTACCTGGAGGATGATGAATAATGACTTTGGTGATCCCCTGACTTTTTCTCTAATGCCACCAGCAGGGCAAAGTTTTAACTTATCCAGTTGAATGTATCAACATCTACTTGATTGATTGGCACAAAACTTTGTACAGATGTTCATGGTTACCAGACGATGTCTCCTACTGACTATGTTGATCTCCTGATTTTTCCTCTAGTGCCACCATGAAGTTGTGGTTTGATGTCTCGACCAATACTTTGGTTTATAGCCACATACCTGCAAAACTAACACAGTTGTCACCGATGGCAATGCAGCTTTTTCTGCAAACACAGCTGGGACATCAAGACAGGTAAAGTACAACAACCAATGGAATTTTATAACTTCTTAATGGGCAAAGTTATACTGCTGCATCACCTCATTGGCTACCGTTTTCCAGTTAAATAGTAATCAGATATAAAAAGATGAAAATAAAAGCTGACCAAAGCAGGTGTCGAGCTGATCCTACCTGTTGTCCACAGTAGTTTTTAGGATGTTGATAAACTCCTGGTAGCCGGGGAACTTTGACGTGACAATGGAGAAGATGTGCCAATCGTACTCCTCCATGATGTTCAGCATCAGCAGAGCCTCCTGCTGGATGGAGGCGCCAAACTGGAAGAAGGTTGACTTCACATCCTGAGAAAAGAGAACAGGAGAGATGGATGGAGGGCAGAAGAAAAGGGAGGAACGGAGAATAAAGGGTGGGGAAGAAGAGATTTAGATGAAGATTTATTTTGATTTTTGTCTCACTTCCCTTATTAGTCCACCAGCTAATTCAAACTGCATCTCAGAAATATCAATCAACAACAAAGCGTTTAAACTTTGGCACAATATGAGCACACAGACACTCTCTCTCTCACACACACACATACACACAGATCGAGAGTAATAAGCTTCTCGTGGAGGAAATATATGGATGAGGGACTCAGAACAATTAAATTAAGCTCAAATTGGATTGGTGCGGTACAGGAAGGCTGCAGAACTCTGTAGGCCTGGTTCTGAGTCACACATAACCACTCCATTAAACCTGACTCAGAATAATTTTCCATTTAATTTAGCCAAACTGAAACATGGGCTTGGACAGAGCAGACAAGCACTATTACAGGTGGACAAATGATCTCTATTCATTTATGTTGGAGGTTTCATTTGAAATAACTCATTATGGTGTGGGCTATTAAATGAGTTGAAATGAGTGAAAACAAACAGTAATAAATAGTGAGGAAGACAAAGAGAGTACAGTGTGGACTGACAAAGTGTTTCCTTGTCTTCGGTTGTTTGTTGCATGATTTGTTGTGTGTGTGTTTGTCTCTGTGTGGATTTCTGTTACCTTGGAATGTCAGTGAGTTCACACATGGCTTATCTTGACACCACTTGTCTTTGGCACTCTAATTATGATAGACTTGCAGGTCGGTGTGTGTGTGCCTGTGTGTGCGTAAATCTGCAACCTGACAGCTAGAAAAAAAGAAGAAAAGAACAAGGGCTAAGAGACAAAGAACAAAAGGTTGAAGCCGGAGATATAAGGCAAATAAACAAAAGAGATTATGCCCAGAGTCACTTTGTAAGATCACACCTGCTCTTAAAATGAATAAATGCACCACATGCACTTACACACACTGACACGAATAAAGGCATGCACTACATGTACACACTGCCTGCAGCCTGCATCTACAGGAATTCATCCACAGTGTGACTAAACATGAAAGAAAAGAGTTGGTGAGTTGGTGTGTGTGATGAAATTGCAACCATAATGCTATAAGTTATTGTGTAGTGCATTGCTGCCTAGCATTAGCCTCAGTCCTACAGTATATCCTACAAAAGTCAAGTTTAAAACATTTTGGCCTATTGTCTATAGAGAGGTCTACTTCATAAAACACTGTTTGGAAGAAAAACAATACAATTGAGCTAGACAAGAGATAAGTTACCATGTGAGGTAGTTTAATTAATATTGATGCAATCTACAGCTGTAATTGTAGCCTTAGAGTGTAACATACTTCTTAAAAGCAGACATTCCCCTTATATACTCATTATATTTGGATTCATGGTTATCTGCGTCACCAGAGCTTCACACACAGTTGTGGAAGGTGCTCTGACTCTGCCCACCTCGGTAACATTCAATGTCTAACTTCTATGAAGCAGATATACAGAGCAAAGCTTGCAAGCCAGTTCAGGTGGACAACTTATACCACACAGCTAAAGTCACACATAATACTCCACTCTCTGCAACATATCCAACTCACCTTTTGCAATATGGTCATGTCTTCAGTGCTCACTGCAAATATCCCTTATATATGCTCCCTTAGCATTTAAATTAGACCTGCCTCAGGCATCCACATGTAGGCTCTGATTCTAGTCTGTCATGTGTTGGTTGAATGAACTAAAGTCCACTTTTCCGAGGAATCCAAAAAATTTGGAAAAACACCAAATGTTTCTGCTGTTACACTTTTTCTACATTGATTGACAGAAAAGTTCTTCATTGAATTGACACATAATGAGTCTATAAATAAATATCCTTTTAGATTATAAGTATTTATTTATTTCTAGAAAAGACCTAAAACACTATCAGAGTTATGCAAAGACTTGGGCAATATTTAGCAAAAGAAAGGCATATTAATGGGGGAAAAACCTGCTCATTTACATTTCCACAAAGAGGTAGCCAATTTTGAATCACTTAATACAAAAAGGACTGGTATGAGTGTATGAAACTTGCATAGCAGTAGCCTACGGGTCTTCTGGTCTATAACTATACAGTTCTTCTCCTGTTGACATTGTTACACTTCAGTTGCGTTCGAATAGGTCTAACACAACTGAGTGAAGAGGGCATTGTAGAAGTAGTAGAAAGCAGGGAATGAGTGTAGTGGACTGTATTAGTAACCATATCAGTGTATTGTATGCATGACCTAGCATTTCCATTTCCACTGATCCTCTGAATAATGTGGGTATTCACTGTTAGCATTATATGTGTGAGTGTGGATGTATGCTTTTTCCCCCTATATCAAGACTCTTGAGTGCTTGTTAATGGTATTGTATGTGAGGATGGCTCACTCAATACTCAGACCCAAGTGCTCTTCAGAGGCTCTTTATGTGTGTGTGTGTGTGTGTGTGTGTGTGTGTGTTCTAACGGGGTAGAAACTAAAGCAATGCTTGAGCATGGTGGGACAGGAGGGAGGTCATGCTATAAGACGTGTCACTTCCTGTCTTCATCACAGCAGCGGCCGATACACCCACATTTTGCTGCAATATACAGAGGACCGTGATGAGCACAAGGCTAGATATGGAATACACACAACGGAATAAGGGGGCAGATTTGTATGTGACTATGTATAGGATTATATATGGAATTATATTTTTAATATATAACAAGTGTTTATTTTATGTATGTCTTCTTAAAGTACTCATATCTACATCTGCCACCTGTTGACAAAACAGTTGGCTCACATGTGCCATCAATGTTTCCTTCTATTTTATTGACAAAGGTCTATGTCTTTGTCTATTTAGCCACTGTGGAAACCACTGCTCACGCCAAATATGCAGCATTTCCTGTTTATTCTGTACACATGTATAATTCTATAGGTTTATAGGGATGAGGGTCATTAGTTTTAGATATTGGAGGATTCTCTCAACCCATAAAATCACAAGATTTTGAGATACATGGTTTTCACTGGACAGTGACAAAATATTGTTATCAAAGGCAACATTCAAAATTAATTTAACAAAAGCTAACAATGGTTATGAATAATCTCTACAGAATTCAGTTTCATTATTATTTTGCCAATGAAGCTTATGTCTCTGTGTGTGTGTGTGTGTGTGTGTGTGTGTGTTTGTGTGTGTGTGTGTGGGTTTGCAGGAATGTGTTTTTTCCTGCTTGTGCCTCTCTGAAAGGATTCAAGCTCCAGGTACCCAAAGGGGTGGAAGCAAAAATCTATCGTGAAACAAAATGGAAGTCTTGCTTTTACCAAAATAATTTTGGTCTCAAATGAGACTTTGCACGTGCCTGTGCCAATTTGTGTGGCCCAAACCATGTCTTTTTATTTTCCCAGGATCTGAGCTTATCAGACCCAACAGAAATAAACTGGGCTGAAGAGATTTGGTTTAGGTTGGGCTGAATATTCTCAGTTTTCATGACTACATGATTAGAAACATTGCCTGTTATGAGATGTCGAGCCAGGCTGTAGTATTCTGTCTCAGAAGTAGTAGCAGTTTAGGTTGGACTAACCTATAATTCTGAGACCACAGGCACCTCTATTGAACACTTGACTGAAGCAGACTCTTAAGGACAACACTGACAACAAAGAACCAGATAAAACCTCATCTCTCTTTATTTTTGCTCTCCTACTCAGGGAGAAAGGACAACTAATCCTGTTTCTGTCATCTGTTGTCTCTCTGATGTCCAGATTTCTCTTTCCAACAGAAACACAAGCAGAACTATGGAGTCACTAGATTTCATAGAGGTGTGCATATATCATACATACATACATTCATATTTCATATTTTTATATTGTACATTTTATTATTGCTCATTACATTGATTATATTTTCAGTTTTGTGTAAAAGCAGTTGAATGAGAGAAAGATAGAGGATGAAAATGTAAAATAACAGATGAACCGAAAAATAAACGATAACTGAAAAGGCAGACGATGATAACAAATTAAAGACAAAAACTAAAAGAAAGCAAATTAGCCCGAAAGTGAAAGGCAGAACAAGTTCACAAACACATAAAATTTGAGATAAAGACAAGAAAATGCATGCAACATGCAAATGTGGATGCAGTGCAGACTGAGAGAAAAGAGGAGAGCTGGCTAGAGCAGTGGAGAGGAGACTGATGGAGTGACTAAGCAGCGTATGATTGTTTCTAATTGGGACGGCTCGCAATCCGTGACATCAGAAAACAGCCAATCATATCCTCTCATTTCACCCTTGTCAAGTGTGACATGTCTCTTCTTTCCACTCACACCTTCAGCTTGCGGCGCCCACACATACAAACACACATGCGCACGTACATAAACACACAGTCTGTCATCCACAACTCTTTCCCTCTTGCTCTGTCTGTCACATTCACAGTCTCCCACTCTCAAATTTCCCACTCTGTTGCATACATACAAACAGGCACACACACACACACACACACACACACAACAATGACGCACACACAAACATGCACCTGCCCCACGGGGCAGGACAGTGTGTCTACGTTGAGATAGAGGGGAGTTATAAATAGTAGTCCTCATATCCTCTGCTGCTGATAGCATCATGCACTGTCTGAACGGATGACACACACGTGTACAAAAAAAAGAAAATCATACACAAACACAAACAGAGAAGTGTACATTGAGTTGCATTTGTGAGAAATACACTCACCAAGATAAAGGCCTGATAGTACACATGCATGGCAAAACCTGCATATATGTCTCAAATAAGGGATGTCATATACATCCACGTATACTTCTATCTGCCACAGATACCCTGTTATCTGCTGGGTTAAACCGCTCTGCTGTGTGCACTGGAGGAAAACACACTGATATGACAAAAATTCCTTGGTGGTCAGTTACTAAATATAAACAGACAGGCATAAAAATAGCTGCTGCAAAACAAAAGAGCTTGAAATGTCTGTGGAAACAAACTGAAATGCCAAGCAGACAACTCTTACCATATAAACCACTACAGCCAAAACCACATATAAATAACATATTTGTCCCAGAAACTGAATGCTAAATTAGGTGGCTATTGTGTACACGCAAATGCACTGCCTTTACCAGACGGAGGTTTGCTGTTTGCCAATATTATGTTGTGACAGGAAATGATGAAAAGGATCTGCAGCTCTCCAATCAGATGAAGCAGAACTCACCAACAACAGGATTTTGTTTACTGATATCACATTCTATGGCTGTAGGTAAAAAGGTCTATTTTTATGACACTTGTGGTCACCACATGGTGGAAAGTTGCCCAGGGTATCGTCAAGTCTTTAGAGCCAGAAATATTAAAGATGATCCAATATGACATCTACACATTAGATTCTTTGTACAGTATCATATATAACAGTATGTGGAATCTGACTTCACAGCTGGGTCATGCTGTGATGTTTAAAACTTTCCTTTTGATTATATATTGTATAGACTTTTAATTTTGCAGTTAGGCCAAAACAATAAATAAACAAGTGTGTCCGTGGGGCAGGATTGGCGCTGATACAATATAAGAGAGACTGGTGCCAAACAGACCCACTGAGTGTAGAAAATGTACACACATATTCCAAATGTACAACTTATATGCTGGCACTACTCACTTCTGCCTCCCACTGTGTATTTTAGAGAAAAAACAAAATGGACGAAAAGCAAGCAAGCCAATTAGGGAAGTTGAAACTTTGCTGAAACAAGTGCTGCTTTGTGGGTTGGATGCATCCCAAATGAAAGAAAGGTATTTTCTCTATGTTTGTCATATAAAGCAACAAGAAATCATTAAACTTGACAATTTTCAGCAGGAGGAAACAATATTATCACCTATATTAAGAGAAAGCAAAAATGTCCCACAACTGGGAATTAATTCCAGCAAGTAATGATGAAGAGACCGTTTAAAGGTTGTGTATAGCTAATGAAAAATGTTAGAGCTCACAGTTAGGAAGATATTACAGGACTTGACATTAACATCGACAATGGACATTCCATCCTCATGTGTGGAGCAGCAAGGCTCTGTCCGTGGTGCTGAAGGCTGACTTCTAACAGTTATTGTAATAATTTTTATTTATGCAGCACCTTTTAAAACATTGTTACTCTGCTCTACTCTACTCCTACTCTAATTTACAGGTGAGAGAAATACAATTATTAAGACAGCAAGTTAAGTCTGTGCAGATAGCCAGATGTTTGACTCTGCACTGCACTGAACAATACGTGGGTATTTGTCATAATTCATTCCATTTATTTTATTCAAACAGTCTAATTAACAAAAGAAAGTAAAACCTGCAGATTCATTAAGTCCAACTACTTGAACCTAAAAGCACAGACCACTTCAATGTGTAATATACGTGTAAAAGCTATTATGATCATAAGACAGTATTTGCCCTGCCTTTGATCAGATACCACGTTGTTAAGTTGTCTTTCCATGCATGTACTGGCTCACCTCTGATCAAAACACATAAACTGGAACATATACAAACAGACACATTATGCATGTCATGCTCACACAGCTTTCCGCTGCTACTGGGAAAACCTCATAACTTGGTCATTTTGTTTGCACTCCGACTGAAGCAACATGTTTCTTTAAGTGTTTTGAGAAGACCTTCTGAACTCATTGGTTTATGATATGTTTGAGCAAAAAAAATGCTATGTAAGCTCAAACATCACATGAAAGAGGATGTTACCTCAGATGTGCTAAATGCAGACAAACAGCAGTCACAAGCGGAACCTAAGCAACAGTAATGTGATTCAACAGCTGCAACAGCTGGATTTGTAAAGGTTTTTAAATTTAGAAAATCTTGCATGCCTTAAGAAATGTTTGGTATGTATTCACAACACCAAATAGACATGCACAAAAACTTACATACAATTCCATACAACACCAACAAGCAAGTATCCTTGTGTTTTTTGTTTCCGTCTCTCAATGACACAATATTATTATACTAACAACATTGTTTTGGTAGTGTCTTTTACTTACAGCACATTATGTGAGTTTATGAAACTGTGGATGTTTATTTAGTCTTTACCAGATTACAGTGTTTCAAAACAATAAGCAAATCCATCCACACAAGAGAGTGTGTTCTGTATGGAGCCAGATCAGTGACAAATTTGGCATTGGAAAAAAAGATTTGGCTTTGAAAACAAAACGTGAACTTGATATTGTCAATGACACTTCAATGTCACTCTTTTTTCAGTGACAGTTTATTTTTTACACTCTTGTATTTATTTATTTATATAGTCAGTTTTTCGGTTTCAACTCTCTGTCACTGTTTTGTTGTGGAGAGGAGGGGTTTGAACGGAGGGCCAAGGAGAGCGTGATTGACTTATAATCTGCATACTAAGGAGAAAACGTCACTCTTCACTGTTCTTGAACCAGCTGTCCTCTCGTCCACTCAGGAGCCTCTGGCATCACTGCAGACCCTACAGCGATGTCCTCAATGAGTTCACCGGGAACGCTTGAATAGCAAGTCTGCTTCTCTCTGCCATTGTTTGCTCACACATAACCGAGCAAATTTTCTTTTTTATGCCAAATGTAACTGTCACGGCTCTATAGTTCTGTGAGTGTGTGTTCGTGTGTGTGTGTGTGTGTGTGTGTGTGTGTGTGTGTGGTGGAAAATGGGTGTTAATAAACTACTTGGTGTGAACAGAGGAGCAAATAGCCTTTGTTTGTTTTGGATAATAATTATAAGGAAACAGTAGCCTTCAACTGCAGTAGAAGCTACACCCACATTGTTTAACAAGGCTATATTTGGCGTCTTAGAAGAATAATTTTGACATGAATGCAGTCCATTTTACTAAATAACACACAGAGGAAGAAAGAGACCTATTCAAAGTATATTACACAGGAGTCTGTTTGTGTGTGTGTGTGTTAGTGTGCATGTGTGTTATTGCTGTGGTTCCTCTGTCAGGACTTTTTAACAAGCATTCGAGCCCCCACGGGGAAACGCTGACAAAATAACATCATCCCTCTCTCTCTGTCTCTATCTTTGTCTCTCTGTGTTTGCCCTCTTCTTCCACTCACTCGCTTCTCTAATAAGTCCAATATCTTCCTCTTTGTGTCTTGCTTTCTTTTCTTTAAATCTCTGTCCAGGGGCTCTGTCTGTTCTCGCCTCCCTCTGTCTGTCTTGCCCACTCCCACCCACTCCCTATCTCTTCTAATAAGGCCAATATTCTGCCACACTCCTCTGGGACCTAACCTTACACCTAAGTTGGAATCATCGTTATCAGTGCTGGGAGTACAATACAATTTAGCCCAATCTTATTAATAAAAAAATGAATTGCTTAAATTGATGCAATGCCCCAAAATACTCCATTGTTTTTCTAGTTTAATTTCCACTGTGACTACTTATTATTTTAAGATGTGGGCTCTCAGATTGTTAAGCTGTAATGCAGTGGTTAAACACCTACAGGTCGGGACACCTACAGGGTTTCACATAATAAATATTAGGGGTTGATGGATAATTAACAGGAGAGCAAAGCAGAATTCATATACAAAATACATATACAGAATTTCTGCTACACAAAGGAATTGTTTTTCATGAGACTTGTAAAATTCTACTAATATTTCACAATTCAAAAAAATAAAATAAAATAAATGTACATAAATAAAAAGAAATAGAACACACTTTTAACTGGTCTCACCGGGCAAACATTTGAAACTGGTGACAAGTGGTTACATGTAGGGGTCATAAAAGGGTGAGAAAACTGCTGTAATGTCCCTTTAAACCACTCTTGGTAATCTGATTACTCTTCCTCCACAGCCCTGCTCGTTATTTATCTCATTATTATGTCTGTCCTCACTAGACTTTGACATATTGTGCATTTCACACCTGTCACATGCACAGACATTGTTGGAATTATCATTATATCCTCTACAGTCATAATAGTCATCATTATGAAAATTATCATCACTGTCAATATTGCCATCATCAACAGCCATAACCATTATTATTATTCTCTGCATCTTAGCTGTCCTACCTATCATTCTTTCCTAATTTCATCCTCTTCCCTCCTTCCTGCAGCTTTTCCTCCATTTTTCCTCCTAATTTTCTTCTTCTGGTCCCTTTTTTGGCTTTCTTTTCCTCCCCTCCTTCCTTCTTTCCTTCCTCATTATGTACCTTTCAGTTATCCTTTCCTACTTCCTTAGTAGCCTTTTTTCTCTGTACCACCTCACACATTGGCAGGATTTTGAATGAACACAAAAGAGAGAGAGAGAAAATCCCACTGGATGAGTAGAGGTGCTAATCACAATAAAATAGGACTTTGAATCAGGAGTCACTGCACAGCCCCAATCCTCAATGCCGTAGTGCTTTATTGAATACATAAGTAATATTTCGACAAGAAACCTCTTTGTCAGGATTACTTGTTGAAACATGTGTTCTTTTTAAAGTATGAATAAAGTAATCCTGTATGGAGGCACTCAGTGTGGAGCCACTTTAAAGGGTTTTAAAGAATTGAAGCGTTTAGGATGAGAGTTCAGTGCAAGGCAACAGGATGTAGAGATGAAATCATGACCCTTACCTAAGGAACTGTTTATTAGGACAGATAATGCATAAGAAAGAAGCGTACAGTTCAAGCAGACAAACACACACAATTTCACTAACATGCACATTAACTAAAAGCTAAAGTCACAAATAACCCACATACAAAAATAAATACTTGGATGTGTGGTCACGCTGTGATGCCAGTGCACACATACACTCTCTAGTCAAAGTAAAAGAGATTTATAAGTCTTGTGTTTCTGTCTGTGTGTCTGTGCTAGAGGGCTGTGTATCATGCTGAGATCATTCCAAAGAAACAAACAACATAATATAAACCTCAGCTCAAGCAGAATGGAACAACACCCACTGCCCAGGAAAAACAAGAAAATCAAAGGCCTCAAAGGCCAGATTTACACAGGCACAAAACACCTAGACCTGCATTTATAGAGTCGTAAAGCAGCCCAGAAGAAAGGCCTAGCTGACGTGAGATAGTATGAGTAACGGGGTGAAATAATTTCTGTCATGTTTTCAGGACCAGCATCATAGTAGCTTAGCTGAAGCTTCTGCGCAGCGCAGCAATGAGTTTCTTTCAGAGACAGAGTTTCTTTCAGCTGGCATACATGTGGGGGGAAAAAAGAGAATTCAGCAATCCCAAAATTAAAGGAGGAAAATTATTACTTCAGTGCAAATTAGCTCGTCCAGGTCAGCAAATATTGTAATATTGAACAGATTGCCTGAAACAGTGCTGAGAATTTGTTCCAAAATGAAAGTAGAGATGACAATTTTCACTGTCAGTTCACTGAAGGCTTAATCTAATTATCTTTCTGACAACACTTAACAACACATTTTAACTCCCTATGTGTGCTATTACTGTGTCATATTTTGAACGTTTTGTGCTCATTTGAGTAAACCTGGCTACATTTGGCACTTCACCCTGTCTGTCAGATGCTTGCAGAAACTGCACTGTTGCATAGTGTGACTCACTTCACTGAGTTTTGCTCAACCTCCTCAGATGATGACAGCGTATTGCTAATTTAGTGGTTATAATTAGGCACTACCTTAGCAATACGAGTGGATCTGGCAGTATCCACTCTTTAGGAAGCAGATTGAAAGGGTTGTCCAGTTAAAAAGGCCCTAAGCCATCTGGTTTCAATCTACATTTTTACTTGTTCTGTCTTATTGTTGTTTTTATGGTCAACACTTATCTTATCATCTGTGAAGCACTTTGAACTGCACTAACCTGTATGAAAGGTGTTATACAAATAATGTTTGATTGATTGATTGATTGACTGATCAATCAACAAACTACAGTTTAAAAACTCTAAACCACTTTCTCTTATACATTTACTTATAATGTATACTTAATACATTTTTTATTTTATTTTGGAAAATACTATCATGTACTAGACATTGATACCTTCTCATATCTGTCTATTCAATTTGAAACTACAGCCATGAGAGCTTAACTTAGCATAAAGACTGGAAAAAGAAGGAAAACTAGCCTGGCTCTGTCCAATGGAAAAAACCTCTGCCTGCCGGCACCTGTAAAGCTCGATAATTAACACATAATGGTATATCTCATTTGTTTAATCTGTACAAAAACAGTTTTAGGGACTGCTGGCGGTTGCCTTTTAGTGTACAAACATAGGAGTAGTATCATGAATTATATATACATAGTATTTCCTAACTCTCAGAAAGAATGTGTGTCAGCATATTTACCAAAATGTTGAACTATTCCTTCGTGGTATTCTTTATAAGAGGTTCATATGCCCATTATAATGGCTTTAATAATTTGAATAAAGTAAATTGCTAAGAACATCCTGGGTTGCCAGATTGTAACCCAGATGTTCTTAAAAATGTTTGTTTTACTGATATACAAATAATTAAGAAATTCTTCATTGACTACTATTCACATTGACATTAATTAGTTAGAACTTATAAATAAAATTCCCCTCGTAACTCATGATACATTTTTGTGGCAAGGTAAATCGTTTTCCCCTCATCTTTCTTCACTAAATATGTAACCAGAATGTAAGACATATTACAGTACAAAGGACTTGCCATCTCCCATCATATCACCCCCTGCTTTTACTCTGACATACAACTATGTGGGGTCAAATCAATACTGCACAATCTGCTGATAGTTTCCCCGACAAAAAATGCACCAGTCAGCTATTATGGTCATCACTAACTACACTGCCAGTGAAACTGATTCATCACTGCTACCGACAGACAGACAGTGACACAAAGATACCTACTTTGAAGGGGATGAAACAGAGGGGGGTGGGCAGGAGGGATAGATGGAACAAGTGGCAGGAAGACAGATGAGGAAAAGCAAAGGAGTGATGTCAGGGAGCAAGAGTGGGGAAAAGAGAAAAGAAGAGAGGAAGATAAAGAGGTGAGGGTGGACTGGACTTGAGACAAAAAGCAGAAGGGGAAGATATATATTATGGACATGGAGTCGAAAGGAATAGTCCATCATGTTGGGAAATGTGCTTATTTGCTTTCTCTCCGAGTGAAATTAGAGGATCTGTATCAATGTCATGTATGTGTGTTCATTACAGAGTAACAGTTTTTCCATCCATCCAGTATTTCTACACAGCATCTCCAGCTGCAGTTGCAGGTTGGCACGAAAACTGTTGGTAAGGTTTTGATTTTGGTCAGGCATAATGGTTGACAAACCCGGCAACTTCACCCTGATGACAATGCTTCAGGATGGTGCACACACTGCTTCCTCCTGTTGTTAGTTATGAAATAGTTCTTCCTTTTTTACAGAGAGAGCCAGGCTAGCTGGCTTCTCCTGCCTCCACGCTTTATGCTAAGCTAGACTAAGCAAGTTTTGTCTCCAGCTCCGTACTGTAAAGCATGACATGATATGACACTTATATCGATCTTCTAATCTAACTCTCAGGAAATAAATTTCCCAAAATGGTGAACTATTCCTTCAATCTCACATTGGAGGGTTACAAAAAAGGGGTATCTCCCACCCTACTGCACTCACTGTGCTGCACTCTGCTCTACTCACAGCCACACTCACACATTCATCATTAATATTACAACAACCAGGAAGCAGGAGCGAGGAGAGAGTAAGATTGAAAGCGAGCAGTTCTCTCATATGAATGCACGCGCCGGCTTTCCTTTACGTTAACAAAGTGCAAAATAAGTGCTATGCCCCAAAACCCCATCGTCATCTCTAAGCTTTCCCATTTCCATTTGATTGGCTGCCAGCAATGCCTGCAGAGTAATTGGCTGCATTTCATTGGCCAAGCAGACGGACAGCACCCCTGGGAGGAGTCCATCAGGCGATATCTGTTTTACACACAGAGAGAGAGAGAAAGAGAGAGAGAGAGAGACACACACAAAGGGCCGGAGGGGAACTCCCTAATGCCTAATGTACCTTTTGCTATCACAGATGGGTCACTTACATTTCTGGGCACAAGAGCGATGAAGAAAAAAGTGGAGTGGAAATTATTGGAGGAAAGGGGACAGCAGGAAAAGTGCAGATGATTGGATAAAACAAGAGAAAGGGGAGATCAGATGAGGAGAGGAAGGAGAGGAAGAAGATGAAGGAGAAGAGGAAGTGGGAAAACAAGACAACAAAAAGTAGTTCTATAGTTTCAGTACTATAGTAGTATACCCTATACTATATTTCAGTTCATATATGTTCAACTGTATTGCAATAAACAAGGGAAACTATCATATTGAAAAATATATATTAAACGCCACAATTTACTGAACATCATCTCTAGTTTTTGCGGCTTCAGTCGGCCCTTATCATTGCCTGTTTGGCTGATTCAGCACATTGAATCAGCATAAAGGGAAGTGGGTGAGAGTGAACTGTGTGATTGGGTAATCAGCCTATAGAATCAGTAATTTCACATACTCAGTAAATCCTTATTTTTTGCCTCCACTTTTACTCTTTTCTCCCACAAGCAAGATAGCAAAACGTTACAGCGCCAGCCAGTTGGCATTATTGTATCACATAAATTCTCAATTTAAATTACACGCATGCTGCAGGATGCACACAGTGGTGTGAAAAGGTTTAGCTAATTTCTCCAGTTTATCTTCCTTCACTTCTCATTAGAGTCACAACAATTTGTAGATTAATCAATGAGTTGATCACTGTAAAATTATCAACATCTATTTTAATAACTGATATTGTAATTTTTCAAACAAAAATGCCAAAATTGCTGTTTATAGCTTCTCCAGTATGATGATTTGATGTCTTTATTTGTCTTCTGTGCCAGAAAACTGAATATTATGGGGTTTTGAACTGTTTAAGAAGCAGTTTGAATATGTCGCTGAAGGCATTTATCTCTAATTTCTGACATTGGAAAGACAAATGCTTTATTAAGCATTGGTGAAAAAAACTGGCCGATTAATTGATAATGAAAATAACAATTAGTGGCATACTGGTGGTCAGCTTACAGTGCGCTATAGCATTGGCAACACATTCTAGTACAAGTTAACAGAAGGTGTGGTGATGCAGAGTATTTGATCAGCTAGCCTTATATGGTCAGCTGGGTGTGTCACGGTAATTAGAGGCTTTTGTTTGGTCTTTGTTACTTTCAAGAGATAAATGTATGATGCAAATTTGTCACTAGAGATAGTCATGATAGTATGTAAATGTTTTGTCCTGTAAAGCTGCTCAGTGGCTGTCAGCAGGAGACAGTATGCAGTACAGTTTGAATATGAAGAAGAAGAATTGTTGAAAATAAGCATATTGTTCAATATTTTCTGGATAAATAGAGAATGAAAAGGAAACAATACTACTGAGCACTCACTTAATTGTAGGGAGCATATTGAAAGTGCAAACAGTCACGTAGTTAACAGCCAAGTGTGACGGAAAACAAAAATGAGTCATGCGTGACGCTGGTTAGAGGCTGACGAACACATTGGAGGATCAGGGTCGTCCTCGCGTGGCCTTGCTGAGGTCTCTCGTATAAGGACGAAGGACAGTAATACTATCTGACTTGAGTCGTGAGTGGAGAGGAGCATCTGTGGATCACTGCTCACACAACAGAGGAAGAGAGACTCAACTGGGTCACACACACGTTTATACAGCAAGGTTTGAGCAACATGGCTTTTTGAAGGAGGACACTAATATTTTTGGAATGAAGCTGCCGAATCTAAACTCAGGATTTTCCACAGAAATGTGTTCTTCACTGTGATGAAAATACTTTATACAGCATTTTGACCATTACAGGTGCTTCTAAGATCCATTGACTGAGAGTCAAATAAGAAAATTACACTTGAGGAGAGAAGAGAATAGAGGAGAGGAGATGAGAGGAGACGAGAGGAAAGGAGAGGAGACAAAGTTGCTGACCCACTTTGTAGCTCTCAAAGTTTCAAATCCTCTTTAAAGAGAGAGTGAGTCGTGGCCAAGAATTTGGCAAGGCGCACACACACACAAACACACACACACACACACACACGAACACACATCACACATTCAGTACAGGCGTGCACACGTGTATAGACACAAGCACATAATCGCGGGCCTGTGACCCCAGACATAATGAAGCAAGTGCTGCTTTTATTTAACACCGCATTAGCTCTATACATCACCTAATAACGGCAGCACTGAACCACACTAACACCCACACACATACGCACGCATACACGCTTCTGGTAGTGCTCGATACGGTTTGTTAGTTTTCTCATTTGACTTGGTCTATTTTAGTCCTGCAAAACCCTCTTTCTCATTCCTCTTTTCTCTGATCCTCCTTCCATTGTCTCTTTCTTTTATTTTTTATTTTTCTTTATCTTCTCTGCTTTTGTTTTTCCTGTCCTCTCCCTCGCCTCATACCTCTGCTCTCTCTGAGCATTTTCTCGATGTGAGTGATAAGATCATCCTGTGATTGGCTGGGCCAGATAAGAGATAAGAGTGTGATTTGTTTAGGGAGCTTTTCTCGTCTCATCACACCCCTGCGGACTGCTATGATATAAATTAACATTCATACGCATTCATACATCTACACGCACACTGCCGCACAGATGCACTTTGGGTCTGGGAAAAGAGGAGGGAAATATGAGAGATTTGGCGTATGAGAGAAGGAAGAAAAAGAAAGAACGAAAGAAAGAAAGGAAAAAGACAGATAGATGGGGTAGAGTCGTGAGAAAAACAGCTGCCCTCATTTGCAAATCAAAGACATTATGAGTCACATATTTACAGCCAAATTTGCTGAAGGGGACAATATTTCTATCTCATTTTTACTTCACTTTCATTTTCCCTTTTTAATGCCTGCCTCGTGTGGCTTTTTCGTAAAGTGTTTTGTATGTTAAGTATGGGCCCTTGCTACCCTTTAATGTCCATTACCTTTATCCCGTCACTCCATTCCTATTTGCTATTTATTTTTTTAAGTGAGATATTCACAATGGTGAGAGACGTATTGCTAAAAAACTAAAAAACTGCTAGATGTGAGGCTAAACTTCAGGTAAATACCAAATTTTTCATAATTAATCATAATTTTCTTATTCAGCTGTATACTGTAAGCAAGAAGATCCTACATGACCACACGATTTAATGCAGAATTTGAAAGGAACGTTGGTTATTTCACATCCTATCATTCCTGTCTTTATTTTGTCACTGACAGTTTAAAGGGCTAGAATTGAACAATATAAAAATGCTAATCACAATCAGATGACAGTTTAATCAAGTATTTGACAGATAAAAAAATAGAAATCAAAGTTTATCTAATGTGTCTTTCCTGACGATGTGAGGTTTACATTGGACATCATCTTAAGCCAGGGCTCTATCTCACATATAGGGTATTTCTTTCCTAATTACAATTGCCATATTACTGTGGAAGAAGGCTAAGATTATTGGCATCATTATCACCAACAGTAACATGTCACAAGTCTATACCTGAAACCCTAAAACTGTGTGTGTATGTGCACATTTGTATATGTAAGAAAAAGAGAGGTAAAAGGCAGGTGAAATGGAAACAACAGACAGCTTGCATTTTCCTTCTGGGGCTTTGCCATTATAGGGCAGAGACAATCATGCACAGACACACATTCATTAAATTGTACATAATCTAGCCAATTATAAAACTACAGGCTAATGCTTCAATTTTAGCATTGCCGTACACAGATCCCCGTGTTTATGTGGATGTGTTTGTGTGTGTGTGTGCACATCATCCACTCCCGACCAATGTCTGGAGGCTAAACACGCTACACATGCAATCATATTTCTGCATGCAATGAGGAGAGAGGCTCACATACTAGAGAAGGCTAGTATGAAAAAATATAATAATGCATGTTTCACAGGACACGGTTACCATCATGCAAACGTGGATGTTCTCTATTTCCTGATTCTGATTTTCTTGTTCTTCCTATTTAAATCACTGTCAAAAATCAAATGTGTGCTCACAGATTAAAAAAAAGTCTTTGTGCGTTGTAATCTGTGGGCACACACAGAGCCAGAAATAGAAAAAGAGGGGTCCCAGACCTGAGCCCTGTGGAACCCCAGAGGGATGTCTACTGAAAATTGTCTCCATATGAAGATCAACTAGCATCTGAGCCAGCTCAGTTCCAAGTCAGAGGTACGCACCCAGTGCTTAAGGCATACAATTAAAACGGCATGATCAACTCTTTCAACAGCATAGGTAAAAGGATTATGATTGAGTATTGTCATATGTTTTTACAAGGAGGTCATTACTTTAAGAAAGTCTAGCTGCAGGATATATAATGATCTCACACCTGTCTTTGGCTATGTCGCTGTTTTATATTGTTTAAGGCCTATTTTACTAAAATGTCTGATGAAAGTGGCAGAGAGTGTCTACCTCTCTGTCTCACACACACAAACCAACACCAGCATACACGTGTAAAACTGTGGTACAAAATATGCCTGTCACATTATGTCACCTTAGTCTCAGCCAGCTATCCTGGAAATATAGATGTTGAAGGGACATAAGGTTGGCAGGATGGCAGACAGTATTGAGCAGTTGAAAGGTTGGTATTTCAACACCCTGCAGTAAGTCACAGACTGACAGTTCTCGAAAAGTCTAAAGTGCCCCAGAGGAAAATCATTTAACCTCAGTGTATACCTAATCTAGCTGCTCAGATGGACAAGTACTACAAGTTAAACATTCTGGTGGAGCTTCACACACTGATGCACATTGGTTTTGCAGGTAAAACTGGGAAATAGTACAAACTGCAATGAGACTTGAAAATTGAGGTTGCAGCAGATGGCCTTCATTGAGGTCTGGGCACAGCTTTTTGTGGTAAGGAAGCATCTCACCAGCTGCTGTAGCATGCATCTGAGTGGTTTGTTGTTTGCAATGTGTCTGATTAGATATGTCATTCTGAGAATAAATCCCACCATGTTTGTGGACACAACAAAGCCAGGCGTTGATAGCAGTGTGACCAACTGTGACCTTCTCATTCTACTTTGAAAGCACTAGGACGTCTCCATTTCCCAAACAGTGGTCCATTTTTGAACACACAAAACTGCCTATCTCTAATTTCAAACAATGAGCTGTCCAATCCGCTTTAAAAATATTGGACTATTCACTATGAAAAAAACAATGCAGTAAAATCCTCTCAACAAAAAAACCCAGAAAGCCCCTTCCAGTGTAAATGAAACTGGAAGGCGCACCAGAAAACAGGGCATAATAAGGAGTGGGGAGATCAACAACTAACCATTCTGAAGTAACACCAAGCCACATAAGTGGCAAACCCGACATCAGTGATCAGCAGAGTGTTAAAACCTGGTTACACAAGCAATAATTGTTTCCTGACCATTTCTGTTGTGTGTCTCTTCATCTCTGCCCCTTTTCTTTTTCTCTGTCTTCGTCTCTTTTTTCGATACCTACATTGCCCCCTCCCATCCCACTCTCACTCTCTCTCTGCAGTACAGTCTTTATCCTATTACTGCCTCCTTGCTTCTGTGGAGCAGTTTCAGTTGTAGACACAATGAAAACTGGCAGGATACATTACTTAGCACTGCACTCCTCCCACCCTCTCTGGTTCTCCCTCCCTTCCCCCTTTCTTCACTCTTGCTTTCAACAATGAATACATTTTTTCATCATACTATTTTTTGTCACTCCTCCTTTGAGTTTTTCTCGCTTTGTCTTGCTCCAATTTTTTGCTTCCTTGGTTCTTTTTCATTCGAGTTTTGTTTTGCAGTATGCACCTGTCTGCCAGTGACTGATTAATCCTAACTATTTATCCGTCTCTTCACCTTGCTGTATGCTGATCTCATCCACACTGTACTGCTTTTGTGTTGTTGCCAAAACTAATAGTTTAAAACAATCTCAGCAGTGTCTTTTCATCCTTCTGTTTTGTTCATAGACATTCAGAAAAACACTGAAGGATATGATGTTGAGAAATTAAACTTTGACTATGGAAAGCACCACCAATTGTTCATTAGTGAACAGTAATGTATTGTGGTTGTGCTCAGGAGTTCCCAGGTTATAAATGTTTGTCACTCTTCAAAGGCAGAGTTAGATGAATGTGAAGATAGGGATGTCTGAACAGTGTGTCCCTTCTGAGGTTGAATAGGCTCAGAGGCTGCATTCATTGTAATAACCAGAAACCACTGAGCTGAGTATTCTAGCCAATGCATACATTTTCTAATGGCAGGTAGATGCTGTCAAGAAAACTGACTGCACTGAAGTGTTTAATTCAAAGTCTTTTCCCAAAAGCTACTATAGCTAAAGTGATTTTTTGTGGGGATTTTGAGAACAAATCTTCCATTAAGAAGAGATACAAGCTTAAAATTTGATATCTAGAATCAGAAAAATATCTTTAAGTTCATTTTGCTGATGATACCCTCTTATAAACTTTAGATAGACAGGTAAACTAGAGCTGCAGATTGATGTATACTGCCTCTCTGCTGGTATCTTCAGTATATTCCAACCGGGTCATACTCTCTATATCCCTCTGTCAGGTGCTCTAGGTAGCTTGGCAGGGACCCAGAGCAGTCCCTGCTGATGGGAAAGGCTCTGAATAAAGCAGAGGTTTTATTTGACGAGCCCTGCATGGGGACCTGATGGCCGACTGGAACGCTCTCAGGGAGAGAGAGCTGATCTCTTTATCTGTCCATCCTGTATCCTATTAGAGTATCACCTTCCATCACACCCTCCATTCAAAGGATGAGAACAGCTTTTACTAAGCTGTACGCTCCCTCTCGCCCTCTCTTTACATGGCTAACCGCCACTCTCCTCCACTCCTCCTCCCTTCTCTCCTCAACCCCTCATGCATTACCACACATTTTCACTCTTTCTCTCACAACACATCCTCGTAACTTAACAAGGAAAAATGTTGTTGGTCATTTGCTTAAAAAACAACCCATATGACAGATTTCTGATCAGGTGCTTCTGCTGGGCGTTACATAACCCTAACCCTAACCCTAACAGTCATGGTTAAAACACACCAACATTGTCTGTCAGTAGGAAAGAGAAGGCAAACAGCTTTCCTTAGTGTCCAAGTTAAATGCTTTGTACACCACCTTGAACTTCATATAACATTACCATACTTCTGCTTCTGGGAGACACCCGACATAAGACACATGGTCACACAAAATGTCCTGGTCAGGTTTAAGTAAACATAGGTTGTTTGAGACATACAAAAAGGCCAATCTTTCTCTCTTCCTCTACACTTACTTTCTACACACTTACTCATTCTATGTCACTCCCTCTTTTTCTTTTTTTGTGCACTTCTTTTCCAAAGTAGCAACTGCTAGCCAGAGAACTGCTGAGGCAGCACTGGGTCCAATTTCTGAAGCACCACACAGACCCCAACAAACAACTGATATCCCAAACACAGTGGCAGAGAGAGGAAGAGAAAGTGAGAGGGGAGAGCGTGACAGAAGTGGTGCCGTTGCCCAGAACTGCCTGCCAGGAATCGATAAAGAATAGACCGATGGCTGTAGAACAACCCCACTGGTACCACCAGCTGAAAACCACACACACACACACACACACACACACACACACAAAGACATAGAGAAAACCACACAGAAGACAGTTCAGACTTGCTGAGGCACAAGTCATTAATCTTCATTTGCTATTTGTTTTCTATTATGTAAAGTTCATACAGGAGTATTTTTACTGATGAAGCAACACACAACCAGGAGCCTTGTAGACACAATGTTCATTCATTTAACTTTGTGTATTTGGTGTTTAAAGCAGGGGAAATGAGAAAGAGCAAGAGAAGATGTTGGTCTGTATCTATCAGTGTTTGTGTGTGCGTGTGTGTATGTGTGTATGTAACAGCCAGATTGACACCATTATGTCTACCCTCCCTCCCTCCACTCCATAAGCCAATTCCCCCTCATGACTTCGCTATTAAGCAGCTTTGCATCGGTACAGCTATGACTGTAACTGTGGGAATGTGCATTTGAGTGTGTGTGTATGTGTTTGTGTATGATATAGACGGGGTGGGTAGGAGGAAGGAAGCAATTTTGCCACTAAACATTTTCTCATCTCTCTCCAATATCTACAGTATGTTACCCTTGTTTCACCTCCTCACCACCTATCCATTGTCTTTTCATCACCCCATCCCTTTGTTTATTGTCACTGTAATCTGTTCAGGTGACCCAGCCTTGGATTTTTAATAACATTAAAACAAAAAGGTGAATACAACAGAACTGTGAACCCCATTCTAGGTTATTGTACAGCAAAGCATTGTACATTGTGCCAAATGCTATTCATTTACTACAGAGGGTTTGGGATCACAGAGTGAAAAATGGCCATTTGGTCATGGTTTATTGTCAGGAGTAACATGCAGAGCTGATTTTATTATACAATGACAGCATTCTCTCCTTCAAAGATCACACCAAACTAGTTACTGTTGTAACTATTATTGGTGTTTTATTGGTGCTCAAATATTTCTAGACATGAAGTAATATAAATACTGTAGCTGATTTCTTTCTCCCCTGATTGAGAGAAAATCCATAATAAGATTGTTACACATACACATAGACTATATATATATATATATATATATATATATATATAATGTAAATATGAAACTCTGTGAAGCATCTTCAGTTAACTTCACTCCTCTGTATCACATCTCTTAATTGCTCTTCCTGTTTTCTACCACCTTATCATTTTCTCCCTTCTTTCATTTTGCCTGTTTCCCCTTTCATTTGTTTTCCTGCATCCCTCTCTTTTTCCTATTTTCCTTCCCTCCCTACTCTTCACACCCTGTTGTTCTTTTCTGCCCCATTCACTATCTTCCATCATATCCCAGTCCTTCTCACCCTTCTCTACTGTGTGTGTGTGTGTGTGTGTGTGTGTGTGTGTGTTTTGTCAGGCTCACGATTCACTAGAGGCCCAGTGGCAATCAATAAGTATTTGGGCAACAGCTCAACATAATTATAGAGGGATACTGAGAATCACCCCGGCTTGACACCGGGTTTTCAAACTCTCCACTTTCTCTGGATCTCTGTCCCTGCAGCCACCATCCCTCCAAACTTCTCCCTCTCTCTCTCCATTGCAGTGTTGGTAGATAATAAGCAGTAGTGGAAGAAGTACTCAGATCTTTGACTTTAGTAAAAGTAGCAATACCACAGCGTAGACATACCCTGGCATGTCCTACGTTAAACATTACTGCATTTACTTAAATAAAAGTACAAAAATATTAGAATCAAAATATACTTAAAGTACTTGTTATGCAGAACGGCACATTTCAGAATACTTTATTTTTATATTATTGAATCATAATGATTGATGCATGTGTTTAACACACACGTTTGCAGCACTTACACTTACGTTTTTGATACAAAACATTACATCACATTCTAATACAGGAAATGTAAATTTTAATTTCAAACATGAACAACGATTTCTCCTCCTGTTTCCTGTGCTGCTAGGGCAAAACATGCAGAGAATTAAATACAAATAAAAATGCAAATTAATCACTGATGATGGGCTAAGTAAGCCTGTTCTGACAGAGTTGTCATGATTTAATTACACTGAAAGAGAGAAAATAAGGTAGTACACCCATAGAGTAGTAATCACTGAATTAAAGCTCACCACCCAGCATATTTCCGACAAACACACACAACAGCAGCAGAAGCAGCAGGGTTGCGTGCGTGTATGAAAGTGGGATTTTGATGACAGTTACATCTGTATTTGACAAACAAGCCCCTCAGGCATAGAGCAGCAGTGATATGATTGCAGTACATCACTGACATGATGATGTTTTCTGAGGACGTAGGAGTGTTTTAGAAGAACATTAAAGTCAAATGGATTATGGCGGACAGGTCTTTATAAAGGTAGAAGTGAGTGAATTTACATGCATATTACCCTTTAGGCATGTAAGTGGGTGACTGAGAAGGTGAGCAACGAATGACAAATAGATAGAGATAAAGATATATGTGATGTGTGTACACACACACACTTGCATGCATGCATCTGCACGCAGATACAGTAACATGCCAGAAATATAATGAAAGAATCATGATTGATTCTCACAGTACTGAGACAGCCTGCAGCTTTGAGTTTCAGGACAAAGCGCACACACACACACACACACACACACACACACACACACACTTGACTGCAAGAAGGATGATGAAGATGCTTTCATCCTATTTGTCCATCTATGTGTTTGCTTATGTGTGTGAAAATGTGTGTGTGTGTGTGTGTGTTAAAGTGGCACAAGGGAGAAGCTGAGAAAATCACATCACTCTGCTTGCAAAGCCCCATGGGACGACAATCACAGGGTATTTCAGGAAGTCTTTGAGAAGCAGACTCGCCAGGGGCCCAGGTGTGTGCGTGAATGTGTGTGACAGAGAGAGAGAGAGAGAGAGAGAGAGAGAGAGAGAGAGAGAGAGAGTTATCTACAAAGCAGGTACACTGCAGGCTCAGGACATCGTTGGACTGTGTCACTTCCTCAGCTTTATTTGCACCCAGAGTACGACATTCAAAACTTTACTGGAAAGTCAAGTGGCTGGGAAGATAACAAAATGTCTGACTATTCACTGCTAAAAAAGCTTGGGTGAACTTTCCTCACACCAATATAAAGCTGATATTGCAGCTCAATAAAATATGTTGGGTTGTTTGGTTGACAGCCAAGATATTGCTTTAAAGAAAATATAATAATCCCAAGCAATAACAGCCATGTGTTAACTTGTTTAAGCTGTAAGGTTGCAACGTGGTAATGCAGGGGTTAAATGAAAAGCATATGGACGATGGTGGAAACATTCTCCTTGAAAAGTCACAGCCAAACCATTAAAACAAAGATAATGAGTGAAAACTGGATTCTAAAAAAGGGAATTGTGTTTGTTTATTTAAGAATTGACTTCTGACATTAACATAAACTGTCAATTTAATTTTCATTAAATATATACAAGTCTGAGGAAGATAGCAACCCTGAGAAAGAAGCGAGATTAAAGAGTTTGAGTTTTGTTTAATCCCTTGCTTTTACCTTTATTTGTTCTTTATACATATTTTCGTGTGTACTTTTTGCATAGAGCAAACTATGAAAATAGAAGTGTGTCTGTATCCTTGTCCAGAATGTCCTGAAAAACCTCTACAAATACAAAATATCTCATATGAAAACATGTTAACCTTAGCAGCTCATTGTTTGAATGGCTAAAAGCGTCATGTTTTACAGCAGCGATGGGCACAGTATTCATCTGCATGATACTAAATATAAACTAGGATTAAGGTTTGGATGATATTCCTATCTCTCCCCAGTGAAGAATGTTTAAAGTGACACTCTCCCCTCCAAAATCTCTCTCTTTCTCTCTCCCACTCTAAATCCTGTCTTATCTCATCCTGTCCTTCCCTGCAGCTTCTTCTCATCATTCCACTTAAACTCTTTCACTAATGAGTTCCTCCTCCTCCTCCTCTTCCTCACCCCACCCCTCCCCTTCTCCTTCTCCCTTCCACTCACCCTCTTCGCCTTTTGTTTCAGTTCTGTCTTCCTCGGTACAGACAATGTAAACTCCACAGAGGTGGGAACACTCACAGCAGCAGATATGTACGTTTTTTTTATTCTGTCTGTGTCGTCATGATTTATTTCTTGCTTGTTTTGCCGTCTCATGACTGAATGTTGGACTTTGTGGGGAATGTCAGCAGACAGGAAAAGGCTCTTTCACCCTGGAATAACAGATCCTAATTAGGTGGGACTCCTAAAAATGGACTTACATACAACAAAATACAGTCTGATACACACATCTAGGAACACGATGAGTTTTAATGTACTGTACAGTAACAGTTTGTGTTTGGAAATGTATTGAGGTCTGTGTTGCTGATATATTGGGACTAACAGTGGTGTTTTATTACAAAATACTGTGTTGTCTTTACATACTGTATTTACTCTATGATTATTAAAAACTACAACAAATAAGTGTGTGTGTATATTCTAAATCCTTTATTTTAAAAGCTTTCTAATGCAACTAACTGCCCTGAAATTTAATGGACAATTTTAGGCTCCCATGATGATCTACAGTAGTCGCTGGTGTCATGGAATTTGTAGTATGATGAACATTGGCAAAATTAAGCATCATTGCTAGCTCACATCTTAAAATATCTGGATTTTTCCAGCTTTCACAGCTTAAACTGAAGCTCCCTCTGTGGGATAAAAAATGGACAGAGACTGCAGGAGTGCTTTATCTGTCAACAGGTAAAAGATCAACCTCAAATGCAAGTTACAAACATTTGAAAAATAAACCTTTCTGAGAAAAAAGCCTGTGGTGTCTAGCTTGGCTTCCAAAGTTCACAAAACATTGATTTTAAAATCCAATATCCCACATGTGCTCTCTCTGTCACTTTCATTGTCTATTTGATCCTCTGAACCACATGGAGACATGAAAGACTATGAAATCATGTTAAAGACATCTTATATAAATAAATAAGAGTGTTGACTTTGAAAAAGAAGCATTTGAGGTGCTGAGCTTCAGTGTGTAAGGGTAGGATAACATTTACTTGAACAGAGCAGGTTAGTGTTAGAGTCATATTGAATGCAGTAGAGGACTTCAGTTCCTCTCCACTCTCTTTTTCTAAATCTTTCCCTCCATTTCGCTCTTCGTCACTTGTCCACTGCAGCTGAGAGAAGGCTGATGACCCTGCAGCAGTTTGTGTGTGTTTCTGTTTGTGTGGGTCTTTGTGTGTGTGTGTGTGTGTGTGTCAAGGGTAATGGCTATACAACAAAACTCCCTCTCTGACACTTGGCCAACAGAGAGCATGCTCACAGCATTGCCACGTAAAAGTACATGTAGGCTGCAAGAGCTACAGAGCAGTAATGGCAGATCTTACACACTTAACTACGCTGCTACACCCTTCATTTCTCCAACCCGGCCTACTCAACCTTACTTACTGTACTGCTGAGAACTAAATATATCTATTAGCTGTCACAGTGGCACAAGATTTGCATCAAAACACTTACTTTGTTAGTCAGCTGCCGCAGTGTCCATCCAGCATATTTGCAGAATTGGGGAATTGTGTGTATTAGCTGCTTCTGTACATGTTGGCTACAGAGTGATTTGAGCTCAGGGTTGCTTTAAGATTCCTCACAAGTCAAAGATTTTGTGAAAAAAATCCATCTTCATATTGCAATGAAAATGATAGGAACTGGCCTTCTTGGGAGTATATGAAATCCAGAAAACTTGCAGCTTACTGCAAGTTACAAAGTGAGTGGATATATGTTGGACACTGGACTTTGCTCCATGACAAGAAAACTTACTGAGCATTTCAAATTTTAGGTATTGTGAATTTTATACAGACAGTGCAGCCATGTTAACCTAAAGAGAGGATACCACTAGAGCACCATTTTCACTTTTTTGTAATAACATACATACAGACCTAGTATTGTTTGCTCTATATTTACCCCTTGTTATACTGGCCCAGTCACGACACACTGATGATCATTTCAGCTGAGCCCACCCAGGCAGCTTTCTATCTATTTCTCCCTTTGTGTCGAACGTTTATGAATCTCTGTCCCCTTTTCTTCTGGTTGAGAGAGGCAAAAACTCGGCTGGATCTGATCGGCTGAATGGCCAAATCTTATTTCATGCTTGTTACACACATAAACACACACACACACACACACAGAGTCATCCCTTCGTTAGATGCAACAGGCTAATTGGGCTTAGGCAGACAGAAACCTGGGGCAGGAGGAAGAGAGAAGGGAGAGGGTGAGGAGGTGAAGAGGAAGAAGAGGCTGTCATTATGGACACTGTGGATGATGGAGATAAAGGTTAGTGTTACTAAATCCTGATGACCCACTATATCCTTCCTTGCCTGATGAAATAGACAGAGATGGTACTGATCGAGAGAGAAAGACAGACTAATGGGAAACGGCAAAAAAATATAGAGGTGCAAGTAACAGAAAACGTGTAGAGAGAGGACCAGAGATGATGCCAGACAATATGTGTGTAATATATTTGCTCGTATGTGAGTATGCCATGGGTTAAGTGTGTGTGTCAGAGTCTCATATCCGAGGTCGGGTTGCCTGTAGGCAGTTCATCCCAGTTGGCCCTACTAAACACAGTTGCACAGGAACTCTCCTTCTGTCCCTTTTCCCATAATGCCTCCCTCATTCTTTTTTGTCTACTTTGTCCACTGCAGAAAAAAAATTGCTATTCTCCCCAATAGCAACAAATGTGGTTTGTGACAAAACCCTCTCTACGTCTGAGATTTATTTCCTTCTCCCTTCCTATCTCACAGGACTTTTCTCCTTCAGGTTTCTCGCTCCGTCTCCCTGTTTCTCTAACCGCCTCTATCATCATTCTCTCACATGCCTCCATAAGCAGGTCAAAGGCAGAGAGGCTCTCCATTATCAGACAAAGCTACACTCACAAATACTTCAAATTCACTAAGCTTCATGTTGTATTAACTGGAGCCATAAAGTAGGAGGACACTGCAACAACCTTTAGCTTTCATTTTAAAAATACTTTTCCATTTAAGAACTTAAAACCAAACCTACTCAAATAAATAGTGTTAACTTTTTTTAAAACATATGTAGGGTTGATTGCATTACCAGTGTTAGATTCCTATCATTTGCAATGTTATGTACAGCTCCTGCCACAAATGTTGAAGTAACACTATGCAATGTTTGGCAAATGTTGATTCCAATACCTTTTATAAACAGAAACTTTGGATGTAGAGAGGAGAGAGGAGAGGAGAATTTATTTCACCTACAGCTACATGACAATTATGTCTTTTCAATGCAGACATACATGATGGCTCTGTCACAGTCATGTGTGATACCAGTAAATCATGAGATACATTATAGTCATGTATGTTCTTAGGTACAACTTTCCCACTGTGACATGTCAAACATCTGCTGTACAAAACACAGTTGGTTGCAAAATGAGTAATAAACATACTGGGCACGTCATGTGCAAACTCTAACTACAGTGCATTTGACTTTGGAAACAAGGGACTGTGTTAAGTGTACAGTACAAGCCCTTTGTCACATTCCTCCTCAAATTCTTCTTGCAGAAGTGATTGAGTGGTGTAGGTTAAGCGAGGAAGGGTGAGGTGTAAAATGCACTGCTACAGCTACTCTGTTTGATGAGTGGCAATAATGCCGAGGTATGGTAGCAGTAAATGGAAGAAGAAAAATGTGTATTTTTTGTGCAAAACACAGAGTGAGACTACATTGTTTATATTTAGTATTGATTCTACTCCTCTGAAAATCAATACTTTGCAAAAAGCCACAGGTAGTGCAGTATCAATGCTTATATTATCAAGGTACCCATCATTAGTGCTCGAGGTTCAATCTCAAAATGGAAAACTCTTATGTACGAAGGCTGGCAAACAAAGACACACAAACACAGGCTTTACACACACACACACACACACACACTCACACTCTGCTGAGTGTGAAAGACAAAAGAGGCCGGCTTTATTGTCTAAATAATTACTTTACATGTCACACTCACTCTGGAAGCAACCGCAACACACACAGGAAAACATTACACACACTCTGGAAACATCTACACACCCGTAGAGTGGATTACACATCTCTCCCTGGTCGATACCAAACACCGTCATGCTGCTTTTGCCGCCATGAAACAACACGATAGAGGAGTGTGTGTGTGTAGGATGTTTTATCCTCATGCTTTCAACTTGGGATGTTCCTACATTCACCCCATGTTCAAGTACAACTTTGACACACACGCAGCACACAGGCATATCTAACACACTTATGTAGGAGACCATGATCCCCAGTAATGCAGCCGTGCAACGAACAGGAAACTTTGTCTCTATTAGTTGAATGTTGTTGTGATGCTGCCTGAAATACATTTCCTTTTGTTTTGTGATATCTTGTGTATCTTGTGCACACACATCTTGTTAGGTAATTTTCTCAAGTATGTCAGGTAAGTCTCATAAAAAAACAATTTATTTATTAGCAATCAGAAACCAGGTACTTTAATCTGTGTTTGATTAATTGAGCTGTGTATTGCCCTCTTCAGGTTGGGAGCTATTTCCTGCTGCAACTGAAAGAGTTCAAGTATCTTAGAAAGATAGAAGATGTAGCTGAGCAACTGGAAAGAACCATTGGAAACATTTTGTCTGCACCACTAGTCCCTCCAGCTTGACGTCATGCCTGAAGACTCTCAAATCAGAGTGGATGAAGATGGGAAATCTGATGCTATGAAGATGGTGAATTTGGATTACATATCCCATCTGGCCTATAAACACCTTAACACCCAGGAGGAGGTAGAAGACATGGCTGTGAGGAAGGACGTCTGGGCTGCTTCGCTTCTTTCAATGCCATCGTAACCAAGACATGAATAACTAACAGAAAACAAATGGATGGGTAGATGCTTTAAGCAGACTATTATGCTATTTGTCTCATATTGTGATATAATGTGCTGTTTCACCATTTTGTCGAAATCAGAAATTATGCCAGTAAAGGAAGAAGCCGAGGTCCATACAGATTAATTAGTCTAATCATGCTGGCCAGTAAGTAAATGTTTGCTAGTCTGATCTTTCTGTCACTGCAGCTCCAGCTATCCACTGCTGACTGGATGGAAAGTGACTGGTGCTGTATCTGCCCGCTGAGGAGCCCTTGAGCAAGACACTGAACCCAAACTGCTCCAAGACCACAGCGCAGTGTGCTCATTAAGAAATGCAAATGCACTGGAAGATGAGTGTGCCTCAAGGGAAGAGGTTCTCATTTAATCAAAACCACCAAGCAGCTGAAGCACCAAAATAAACCAATAAAAAAAATAAAATGAAAACCTCTGTGGTGCAGGACTGAGAAGCACTGATCTAAGGAAATCTATATGGAAAGCCAAATTCCAGTAGCCTTGTGTAAAATGCCTCCTAAAGTAGTCTCAGATCTTAATCTTGGCTGCATGTGTTATGCATGGATTGTGTTGTAGCAGTCTTATTCATCTCTTGGTTTATCCTTTCATATCCTCACCAGTCAGACTGGCGTGCTCTGCATTGCTGAGGACATCACACAGAATATCATCTAGTCGATCAGGGCTCATTATCCAATCTAATAAATTCATTATCACATAGCCATGACTCCATGTGACCAGAGGCAGATGTTCACTGACAATATTTCACCACAAATCACAGCCATTGCAGGGCAAAATCTTCATTAGCACGTTTTTTTCTGTATTTACATCATAAGACGGTGTGGTCACATTTCATTATCAGGGATCCGGCTCTGCTTGGCAGAGGGACAGATGCTGCCAACACAGAGACAGCTTCGCAGCGCTAGCCTCCACTTTCTACCATGGACATATGTGGGTTGCCGGGGGCTGTGGCTGTCACAGGCTGTAGCTCTTCTCAGAGCTAGCTGATGCGAGTGGATGGGGTGGATGTGATTGGCTGATAAGAACAAAGCTGTTTCGTGTGTGTGAGTGTGTAAGAAAGAGAGAGAGGGAGAGAGAGAGAGAGAGAAATAAAGAAAGAGAAAAGAGCAAAGGCGGAGTGATTGGTTGAGGGCCGGTGTGCTTTTTTGCTGCATTGTCAACATCTGTAAACAGACAGTGGCACCAAACATAACCCACACTTTCACTGTCTCACTCACACGCCTAAGAACATGTGAACACACACAGGTACATAAACACACACTCAAAGCAGCCATGAAAAATGTGAGAACAAATATGTGAGAAAGGCGGTTGAAAGGAGAACTAGACATGGTGTGATTGCGCAGCTCAAGAGAAAAGAACGAAGAATAAAGGTAAAAGAGAGGAGATGAAAGAGAGTGAAAAGAGATGGGAAGATAAGATAAGAGAGATGGTGAGGGGGCAGCAAAGGAAAGATGGGATGATGGGAATAGGAAGGGAAAAAAGAAGAGAGCAAGGGGAAGAAGGAAGCGAAGAGAGGTTAGCTGGATAAGTGGGGCAGTGCTGCAGCGTGACACATCAGCATTCTGAGCACAGCGGCAGAGAGTAGCACAACGAACGCAGTGGCACCCACAATCTCTCTCTCTCTCTCTCTCTCTCTCTCACCCACACAGACACACACACACACACACACGGAACACAGACATGTAGAAAGCACACAAAAGCTTCTAACATGTACAGCACTGCCAGGAAGAGTGTGCATCAAACACGTTATCTCATAAAACACGCACAGAAACAAACTCAGAGTGTTCCGATAAAAAGGATAAATCGCTGGGTCGCATAATCCACTCTAACGTGCGCACACGCAGACCGACAAATACAGCTATAAAGAAAGAAAATACATAGATGACAACTGATACCCATTTGAAACCGCCTTAGCAGGAGCACTGCATAGCTACAGATTCCTGGGTGTTCCCTGAAATCTGGCAGCATCTCAGACTCCACTGAGAGGATGCTGACGTGACTAAAGCAGCCTCTTGTTGCTCTGTGAAGCTTATTTCACTCTACAAAATGTGCAGTTTAGGATTCATTATCTGTACACCTGACTGACATTGATTGTTTGACTGACTGAAATAAAAAATAAAAAAATTATGGTAGGCAGTTCTCACCACTGCCTACCTTTTTTACTTATGTAAAAAAAGCATACATTTTAATATTTCATATTTAATATAATTTGTTGTTATATATATAACAACAAAAAAGGGGATCGTTTCTTTTGCAATATTAAAAGATTTTTGGTTTACGTTGGTTTATGTTGGTTTGATTGTGTCGATGATGAAACACCAGGTTATGCTAAAAATCAAGCATTTTTCAAGTTTATTTGAATTCAAGCATATTCCTAACATTGAAAACATATATATATATATATATAGAATTTAACATTTTCCAAACTTTTAAGACGTTGTACCTCACTCAGAAAAAAAAGAGAACTATGTGAACAATGTAAAGAATTATTATAATATTAAAACTAAATCAACATTAAATCGCTGGGTATGAACTCCAGAGGAGTCCATCACAGAGGAGTCGATCATGCTTAGCCAAGGTTACAACAACTGGAACTGAATTTGTCTTGACTCCCCCCTACTGTCAAAAAGTCATGCGAGTCCAAGAGATGTGTGATGAACAAGCCACCTGTAAATGGTAAATGGACTTCACTTATATAGTGCTTTTCAACCTTAACATTTCCCAAAGTGCTTGGTAGGTAACCCACTCTACCTCCTGAACCACAGTCGCAAATGATGTGACTCTTCTTTACAATGGATACAGGTTACTGATCATGCTAGTTGTACAGTTTTAACAGTAGAGAGGGTGGAACGGATTTTGGTCAAAGTCACTTTATGTATGATTTGTAACTTAAGTCCCAGTTGTAATACACTGTAAAAATACACTGTGGCAGGAAGCAATGCACGCCAATACACCACTCACCTTCCTTGATCTGATTTAGAGACACTGACATAAATATACTGAAAGCACAAGCCTGAAAGATCAAATATATACATAAAAAATCTACAAATATCCAAACCTTGAAAAGGTGTGCACAATTGAATACCCTCCATGAGAGAACATCTTAACAACGTCCATGAACGGCCAGAGGGAAAATGGTTCATTGCCAAGAATGAAACTTGTGATTCGGGTGAGTGGATCCAGGTCAGTGCAGGTAGTAACCACATCTGAGAGCCAGACAGGTGGAGTAAAGGTCAGTACACATTCACTTCAGAGCTCCATTTACTGACAAAATCTCAAACCCACCTAAGAAAGAGCCAAGTTTCAAAGACATGGATTAAGTTAAACGATCTGGAGAATCAAAGAGGGGGCTGCCTATGATTTGTCTCGAAATACTGAAGGATCAGTGAGAGCTAGTGTCCGTGCTGCACTTTAGTACTTAAGGAAAAACGTTTGGCAGACAGCAGAGTCTGTCTTTAATTCACTTTCAGTCACTTAAGGGAGGGGATGTAAACTTCAAATATTGACTTCCAACTTTTGGCATGAGAGATGTCTTTCCTACCTATAACTAAATAACTGGGAATGAGCGTTGTATCATTAGTGAATGAGTGTCATTCTTAATTTCAATTTCAATCTGATTCAACTGAAAGTGATTTCTTCACTGCATTAGTAGACAGAAAGGATCTGAAACTGCAGTACTTCTTAAGGAGTAAGGACAAAGATGTTAAAAGTGGTGGCAAAAGCTCATAAGATCAGTCAAAAGTATCAAGTAAAAGGGTACAAATTTGTGAGTTTTAATCTTTAAAAAAATGTGCCTTGTTATTTTGAGTTGTGGTGGAAATCTGGAAAATGAAACCTTCTGAAACAACAAAGTAGTTTGAGTATTTATTGAGCTTTCTGCAGAGAGGACCCAATGTTGTAAACTCAAAGGGTGTCTCACAATAGAGTGGGCCAAGAGGGATCTGGTTGCCTCCCATTTAATCATGGGAAGCAAAGACATTAACATTTACTACCCCATGTGGTTTCTTTTGAAGTAGACACATCCTGATAAGCCACCAGATACATGACACTTCACGATATATTGACCATATACCTTAGCTTAATTAAGGTTTACGATGCTTACAGGAAACACA